>JAKTPI010000040.1:0-39260 GCA_030557545.1 Ogataea salicorniae
AAAAAAAAAAAAAAAAAAAAAAGAAAAAAAAAATAAAAAAAAAAAAAAAAAAAAGTTAAAAAAAGTGGGGTTCGCCAAAATTTTTTAAGCCCCACCTTTTAAAAGTTAACCCCCCCCCCCCCCCGTCGTCGTTGTTTACACCAGGATAAAAGCGATGAGATGATTTTACATGTCAATTAGTATTACAAAAAATGGGTTTGTACTCTATATATATGTTATATAAATTTCTATACAACTGCAACTCGTTCCTTTTTATCATCAGGGTGTTCACCTTCCTCAGCATCATTGAATTCGTCTTCGTCGGACCCAGTTTTGGAATAATCGCCCAAGTAATCATCTAAAACGTCAAGAGATCTTTGTGGTTTGACAGTCTGAACAGATTCATTTCTCTCCTCCTTGCCATTCTCTTCAACGATGGTTGAGTCATTTCCTTCATGTTTGATATCTGTGTCAATGAAACCAGTTTCATCAATATCTTCTTCATCTGCTCCTGCTCCTGCTCCTGTTGCTCCTGCAGCTTTAGGATCTAAAACTGTTTCATTTTGTGCAACAACATTGTCTGTTGAATCGGTGGTTGGGAAATCTGCCAATGAAGAGGTATCTATCCAACTATTCTTCCAACCGTAAACCAATCCATGTTCGTCACTATCATCCCATATCCCCAATTTAGCGTAGAATAATCTAGCTCTGAATTCCACCACTTCGCACCAATATTTAATTATCTGTTCTTGACTCTTTGTTGGTTGTAATCTCTTCAAATAGTTCAACAAGTCTACTATTCTTCTTAATTTCAAAGAACACGATATACATAGTAAATACTCAAAGTCTTTGATTTTCATCTTGTATAATCTTGCAAAATTCATTTCTTTCTTAGCTTCACCACACACAGAACATTTGGACTCAACAGCAACTGGTTGGTTTGTCTCGTACTTAAACATCCTCAAATCAAATTTCTCCTTGCTAGAATCTTTATCGCTCGTAGAAACAGAAATGGAAGGTGAAGAAGGTGTAGATGGAGTTGCAGATTGTGGGATTTGTGCTGATTTCCAAACTTCTGTTGATGCACTCAATGGTTCAATGGTCACCTTGCTCTCCAATAGGCTGTAAACAAAAGATTTCTTTTGATAGAATTTAATCACCGGTGATAAATCCAATCTCAAAACAGGTTCAATTTCTTCAGCCACTAACGTTCTATAAAATGAGGTTTCTTTAATATTAATATGTGAGTTTGGTGTTTGCAAAGCTCTTTTGAATTCGTTGAAGTAGTGCAGATCCATTCTCAATTGGTTATAAGTTGGTGAATATATTAGCTGATTATTGAATTTCTCTAGAATTTGGGGTTTGAATAATGCATCAGGGAGAACACTGTTTCGGCCTGCTAAAGTGTCCTTTGCATATTTTTTGTTTTCGTCTTCTAGATCTCCAATCATATCCTTTAAATTCTTTAATTCATTGTTCAAAAGTTCAATTGTAATATCTTTCTCTTTCAAAGTGTCAACCAACTTTTCGTTTCTCACTATATAGTCATTTGCTTGAACGTTAGCCTCTTTAACTTTATGGTTGGCTTCATCAAACAAAGTAGCGCTTAATTCTTCCATTTCATAACTCAATTTCTCAACTTCCTTATCGCTTTCTTCTTTCGCCTTTCTGCTTTCAATGAGCTGTCTCTTTAGATCATGAACTTGTTTTTTAAAATTAAGAAGACTCGTCTCAATGTCAGAGCTCTTTTGAGTTTGTTCGAGTAATTGAAGAGACAATTGGTTAATAATAGCGGTATCTTCTTCAGAAGTGCTGTTAACCTTGCTCAGTGGTTTGACATCTGGTCGTTGTACAGTTTCTGTAGTTTCAGACATCTTCTCCGACATGATCAAAGAGTGTATATTAATGCTATTGTATCGGATTAGATTAAGTTAAGTGTCAAATTGTGATTATAAGCAAATGAACATATATTCTAATTGCTTGCTCGGTTGCTTAAAACCGTCGTATCAAAATCTATTTAACTAACTAACTATCCACCCAGGAACACGAAGGTTTACCGTTCAAAGTAAGAGAAAAGTCGTGTACATGCATATTTTAGATTAAAACTACCGACGCATAATCTAAGAATCGTCGATCGACTAGATACCTACATACAACAAGGCTGTGTATATAGGTATCTAGTTGTATCAAACAACCGAAAGGCGAAAAACACCCACACCCATTTTGACCATTTTGAGGGATCTCGAACAAACAGCTTTTAGTGTAAAACATTCTCTTGTTTCCAATAGGTTCTTCTCTTACTCAATTGATACAAATAACATTTCTTTGCATGTTCAAATCCACACTCAAATCACTTTGTTTATACCCTGTAAAGAATAAATTAAACTTACTACTCTCTACGGGTTTTTTCACTATTGCAGGCTCCATTCTCCTCCAACAAAGACTTTTTAACACTATGTCATCCATCTCTGTCCCAAAGCTGCCACCTCAATCACCACCTTCCTGGAACCATACTCCAGAATTAATTTTATCACAAACTGAATCCCTTATTAAGGAAGGTAAAGAACTTGATGACAAAATTGCTTCTTTAATTGACAATGCCACCATTGAAACTGTTATCAAACCAATTGCTGACCTGGAAAACAAGCAAGCTAGCCTAACCAATCAGTTATCATTTTATCAACATGTCTCTTCTTCAAAGGAATTAAGAGATGCATCCACTTCATCTGATGAAAAGTTTAGATCATATTCAATTGAAGCTGGTTTAAGAGATGATGTTTACAAGACCATTAATATGGTTTACCTTGCCACCAAAGATGATCCTGATATTGATCCAGAAACTAAGAGATTCATTCTGAAACTCAACAAGCAATACGAAAGAAATGGTTTAGGCTTACCAAAGGAAACCCGAGATCAAATCAAAGAAATCAAACAAAAATTATCCAGTCTGGCTTTAAAATTCTCAAAAAACTTAGGTGAAGAAACTGAGTTCATTTTACTTACAAAAGAACAACTAGCTGGTGTTCCATCTGATGTTGTTAGTCAATTCAAAACTGTTGAAGAAGATAATGTCACTAAATACAAAATGACCTTTAAATATCCAGATTTATTCCCTGTTTTGAAATTTGCTTCTGATCCGACCACTAGAAAATCAGCATTTTGTGGAGATCAAAACAAGGTCCCAGAAAATGCTGATATATTAATTGAAGCTGTTCAATTAAGAGCTCAGTTATCACAATTATTGGGTTATAAAAACTTCTCAGAATATGTTTTAGAAGAAAGAATGGCTAAAACTCCTGAAACTGTTATGGATTTCCTTGATGATTTGAAAAAGAAATTAAAACCATTAGGTGAAAAGGAAGTTGAAATTTTGAAGAATTTGAAAGCTGTCGATTTAAAAGAAAAGGGTTTCCCAGCTGATGATGAATATTACGTTTGGGATCACAGATACTATCACACTATGATGTTAGAAAAGGATTATCAACTTGATGAAGTCAAAATTGCTGAATATTTCCCAATGAATAATACTATCGTCAAGATGTTATCTATCTATGAAACTATCTTCAATTTAAAATTTGTTGAAATCAATTCTAGTGATGACTTATATAATACATGGCACGATGAAGTCAAACAATTTGCTGTTTGGAAACTCGATAATAAAGAAAATCCTGAATTTGTTGGTTACATTTACTTTGACTTGCACCCAAGAGAAGGTAAGTATGGTCACGCTGCCAACTTTGGTTTATCACCAGGTTATAATGACGTTTCTACAGGTGATAGAGTGTATCCAGTCACCTCCTTAGTTTGTAACTTTACAAGAGATACCAATACTAAGCCTTCTTTATTAAAGCACGATGAAGTTGTCACTTTCTTCCACGAGTTGGGTCATGGTATCCATGATTTATTAGGTAAAACAAACTATTCGCGTTTCCACGGTACTTCAGTTTCTTGGGATTTTGTTGAAATGCCTTCTCAACTACTAGAATACTTCTGTTGGTCAGAAGCACAGTTGAAATTTTTGTCCTCGCATTACGAAACTGGTGAAGAATTGCCAACCGATTTGATTACCAGTATGATTAGTTCCAAAAATATAAACGGTGCTATGTTCAACTTGAGACAATTACATTTTGGTTTGTTTGATATGAACTTGCACACTTCTAAAGATGGAGTTGTTAATGTTCTTGAAATTTGGAACGAGATGAGACAAGAAATCTCACTAGTTTCCAATGGCGGTGTTTCCACCAAAGGTTTTGGTTCATTTGGTCACCTCATGGGAGGTTATGCAAGTGGTTATTACGGTTATTTGTGGAGTCAAGTCTTTGCTGCTGATATCTTCTACACCGAGTTTAAGAATGATCCATTGAACGTTAAAAGTGGTTTAGATTATAGAGACAAAATCTTGAGCAGAGGTGGTTCCAGAGATGAAATGGATAATTTGGTTGATTTGTTAGGTAGAGAACCGAATTCAGATGCTTTCTTAAAAGAATTGGGTATTACTAAATAGAAAACATATGTAATCATGTCTCTCATTAGAATGAAGTTTAAATTATAATTATTATTTTTTTTACTAAACATCTGTCTAAATATTATAAACGGGTTGTAAATCAAGTTGAAATGGTGATATGCTGAAACATCTTCGCTCCATAAGGGTCCATTCTACTTTCCAGTGATCTGAGCTTTTCGTCCTCAATGAAAAATCTCTTTATTTGTAACTCTGATAATCTTGAAGAAACTTGTAGATTTTCAAATGGGAACTCTGCCAGAACACTTCTCTTATTCTCTAGGCACAAGTTATTCAATTGTTGCAAGTCATTCAAATTGGTCACATTTATGAACTGGTAATTATTGAACATTAGGGTTAATTTGTGCAATGCATTTGGAAACTTGATAAACTTCATTTCTTTATTGAATTGAACATCAATGGAAAGGGACTCTATACTTTCCGGGAAAACATATTCGGTTGACACAAGATTGCAAGATAATTTTTTGAGATTTGCAGGCAAAATATCAGGAGGAAGACAAACAGAATAATTGTCCCATATCAAAGTATGTAAATTAATTAAATTTTTCAAATCGTATTTATAAAGGCATGGTTTCGAATGAATTATTTCTAAATGTTTTAAAGATTCGGGAAATGTTATGGTCTGGAATAGTGGTAATTTAAGGTCTTTAATAACTAATTTTTGTAAAGTTTCGGGTATAAGTTTTTGGAATGATATTCCTTTCGAAAAATCACATTCTTGGATTATTATCTTGTTTAAGTTAACTAATTTGGAAAATGAGCCTGAACTAAACTTCAAGTTGATTAGTTCTAATGTATTCAATTGATCGAACTTATAAGATTGAAGTAACGATTTGATGTTGATATCCTCAAGGTTATTTCCTCTGATAGTGAGAGAGTTTGCATTAGTGAAATTTTCTAGAAACCATAGATCTGGATTTTTAACATAAACTGTTAACTCCAATTTTTCGGTATTTTCATGAATGTTGACATCTTTTATATTATTTGTGTGATTTAAACCGGTTGTTAACTTGGAAACCTTCACTGATGACGGTGTCTTCAATTGATAAATATCCTCTCCCCATGATTCGTAAGAGTAGTCTATAGAAATATTGTTTGCAGAAGGTAAACTTGATAATGTGTTGAAACTTTGGAATCCAGTGTCAACAATTAAACTAATATCAGCAGATCCAGAGAAGGGGACAATGGAAGAAGGATCGCTAATACAACTTGTCCTGACTAAAAGTTCTTCACAGAAAGTGATTGCTTGTATTCCAGTAAGTAACTTCAAGTCAACTCTTGATTCCAAAAGCTTGATGTTAATTGGTAAATCGTACAACTTGAAAAATGCATCTGAATATAGTTCTATCCCTTTCAAGTCTTTCAACGGCGAACTTCTCTCCTCTGATAAAACGTTATGAATTATTATATGGTCTCTGATTATGCTTAATATCACTTGATTATATTGTACATAGTGTATTAGGTGACGAACGGGTATTTGATTGTAAATCTTGAATTGTAACTCTAGTGGTAAACTTTCAGTGATCCAGAGTAAGTCATCAGTAGATGTTTCCCTTGTTGGTGTTGGCATATTGATTTGTGATCTATATCATATGAATATGGTATGTTGATTAGGCACTAATGTCAAAGAAACGAGTGTATAGTTGTTTAGATAAACTAATAATTCAAATCAGGTGGTTTATATATTAGATCTAGATAGATATAGAAATGCAAAAAAAGAAAAACATGCCAGATTTTTATCAGCGGGATTTATTTTGACAAGTGCGGCTCAAACATTGTCTTTTCTTTTGTTTTTTTGACTCTTTTTGCTCTTCCCAAAAACAGCCAACAGAAACGGAAAAGTAGGTTCCGCCCTTTGTTCTAAACTTACTTATCTACGATATGTAATGTTGTTAATGTAAAAGTGACTGATATAGCTATCATGAATTGTATATGTGCAGTGGTCTGCTCAAATGTAACGTTGTACGGCTCATGTATTGAACCTTTAGGCGAGCAGTACAGGTAGGAAAAGACTGATTAAATTGAGAACCTAAGAATGTAACACACCATAATGCAAAAATATAAATAATTGAGTTAACAAAAACTTTTATCTTATCTTTACCGATAAGCTATGCCTGCTAATTTTTTTACTAATCAACTACATAATATTTGTTATTGCAATGTTTTATTATTACTATTTACAATTCATTTAATAATAGTGAGAGAAATCATATTTTTAAGCAATATTTGCTGAGGTCATAAAAAATTAAATACAAATTAATGTCATGCAATAGGAGTGAAAGTGTAGTGATAATAAAAAAATTGTCTAAGCTAAGTCAGATTCAACTTCAGCTGGCTTTTCTTCAATTTGAGTGTGTTTCTTCATGAAAGCTAAACCTGGAGTGTAGTTAGCGTACATGTCATCAACTTCTTCTAAAGTCAAACCCTTGGTTTCAGGAACAAAAGCAAAGACAAAGAAGAAGGAGAATAAAGCACAACCGAAGAAAACGAAACCGTAAGCAAAGTGAATGGCACTGGTAATGAATGGAGTGAAGAAACTAATTAAGAAACCCCACATCCAGTTAGCACCGGTAGCAATAGACATACCCTTGGATCTAATTCTTAATGGATAAGTTTCAGAGACAACAACGTAAACACCTGGAGCCCAAGTAGTAGCGAAACAGAAGATGTAAATACAGGTGAAGACAATCATGACGTTACCAGCTGGCTTGGAAGTTTCTTCATCGTAACCGTTTGGATATAATGATCTAACACCAACACAGGCAAAGATTAGTAAACAGACAGACATAGCAACTGAACCACACATTAAAGTCTTTCTTCTACCTAATCTTTCGATGACAGCTAAAGCAACGAAAGTAGAAGCGAAATTGACAATACCAATAATAATGGAGGTTTGGAAAGGATCGTCTAAACCAACAGAGTCGAAAATAGAAGAAGCGTAGTAGAAGAAGTAATTGTTACCTGTTAATTGTTGTAATGATTGTAACATAACACCAACGAATAATCTGTAGAAAATTTTTGGCTTACCGGTAATCAATTCACCCCATGTAGCGTTACCAGCTAATTTTTCCTTTTCAATAGAGGTGAAAATTAAATCAACTTCATCGTTAACGAATGGATGTTCAACTGGAACCTTGTTAACTTTAGCAATGGACTTTCTAGCTTCATCTAATTGACCAACTTCAACTAAGTATCTTGGGGATTCAGGCATTAAAACCATACCACCGATCATCAATAAAGCCCACAAGAAACATAAACCTAATGGAACTCTCCATTGGACAGAGTTGGTGTAAGTCTTAGTACCGTAAGTAGTACAGTAACCTAAGAAGATACCGGCGGTAATCATCAATTGATAACAAGAAACTAAAGTACCTCTAATTTGTTTTGGAGAAGTTTCAGAAATGAACATTGGAGATAAGACAGAAACGGCACCGACAGCTAAACCAGAGACAATTCTACCAATGAAATATTGAACCCAAGATTCGACAGAAGCAATTTGAATAATGATACCAACGATATAGACCAACATAGTGATCATTAAACCCTTCTTTCTACCGTACATATCACCCAATTTACCTAAAGTGACACCACCAATGGCACAACCAACGTTGAAAATACCAACAATTAAACCAGTTCTAGCATTTGATAAGTATGGTTCACCTGCAGAGTTACGTTGACCGAATCTTCTTGTGAAATCGGACATGTTAACGAAACCTGAAATGGTACCGGTATCCCAACCAAAGACGAAACCACCAAAGGCAACCATTAAACATAACATACCAACCCATAAGTAAGCTGACTTTGGCTTATCTGGTAAAGCTGGGGCTGCATCACCATTAGCATCCTTGCTGACGGTGTTGTCCTCATAGACGTTTTCAGGTGGAGGACTACCTGCACTAATATCTGATAATTTTGATGCAATTTCAGAAGACATTTTTTATAATATAGTAATTGTAATGTTGTTTATATTCATAAACTTGATGTTTGAATAATGATGATAGAAGAAAAATTATTCAAAGCAAATACTAATAAAGAATGGGAATTTGAAGAGTATTTATATTCGAACTTATTATTTTCTGTTTCGGAAGCTTTAGGGGGATCTAAACGCAATAATTATTCAGCATAAAAAAGGCTGGTGTAACTCCCCACTATTTAGTGGTCAGATTTAGGGGTTATTGGGGGAAAGTCCATGGGGAAGTTGGCCAATTATTTGGGGTGTCTATTATGAAATGCATGTAAGGAGTACAAAAATGCGTTCAACAAAAGAAAAAAAGAAACGTACGTAACTAATCTATTGTCAGTTTTTCCATATGCATTGTTCTTAAGAATACAAATGTTCCGGTTTGCTCCTTTTTTTTTTGGGGTGATCAGCTGTTCGTTTTTGGCTGACGACAACCTCGCGCCACTTTTGAGGTTTGACTTTAGGATATCCGGGATTTTTGATGTGGTCCAACATTAAAATTTGGTCATTGGGTAAGTGGTAAGAGACACGCCTTCTTAGGCATGTATCTTAGATCTCTATAAGTGGCATTAACATAATAAACCCATTGCCTTTCATCAGGGCTAAAACAGAGGTGGGGGGAGGAAGGACAGAAAGAATTTCAAAGGAAGAACTATACTATATTGGAACTGGCGTGTACACACACATACCTATCGCCAATTGTTCCACAATGCTATTATGTTTGTCCGATATATATCTAACTATTACTTCATACCATACCCAGCAACCTTCTGGTACTATAATTTTTTTTTTCTTTTTGTTTACAGTTTTAAAATCGAAAGGGCGAACGAAAACTGGCCAAGCAAGTACCACCAATTATGAGAGAATATGGTTGAAAACGTTGATCTTTTCTCTTTTTACACACGTTTTAATAATTATATAATATATAAATCCTAGCCCGATAATTAATATCTTCTTTCTTTTTTTATACGTGTATATGTATGTGTGTTGGTATAAATGTTTGATGATCAATCAGCCTTGTTTCATGGGGATTTCTCTTCGTATGGGTGGCTTGTCACATCTTCACAAAAATTAATAAGTACACAACTGCGTGTGATTATTATTCCGGATGAGTTTTTCCGGCTTGCAGGGTTGGGTGATTATGACGCAAAAAAAATTTGAAAAAAAAAAAAAAACAATGTGTACAGTTGTGTTGTAATGAGCTATTGTGAAAAACTGTACAATTTTTTTCCGATATCTATTGATTGAGAGTGAATGTGCTGTCCAAAGTATGATGATTCCTGTCAATAGGGGAGGGTTGGGAGTCAACATTTAATCCGGATGATTGTTTTCAATTCTGCTCACTTGAATGTGTGTTTTTGGCTTGTTTGTATATTTATACGTGATTTTGTGGTGCATTTTGAAATACTTTAGTTAAAAATACAGGTTATAATCATTAAACAAAAGTCGTATGTCTTCTTCTTGTGAAAGGAGTAATCTAATAATTAATATATCTGTATTTATTTATCGATCTCCGAGTTAATGAGATTATTATTTATTTAATTAAGTAATTAAATATGTAGTGGTGTGTGTCTTCCTGTGTTCCGCTCAAATAAAAATTATTATTACGGGATAGAAGATTTTATTGTAACAATCCGGTTTTTTTTTGAAATAAGCCGGGGTTTCCTGGGGTCTACTATTAACTTGCTCCGGGATTATTGTAGTTTTAGTGTGGGTCAGCATCCATTTTGATAAAAGGCTTTTTTTTTTTTTGTTTTGAAAAATAAATATGGTCAGATGGTATATCAGTGATCTTATTATCATGTTACTGGAAAAGTAAACTTTTTGGCTTTAAAAAAAAAGAAAAAACAGAAACTTTTATTTTTTAGGTTCTTGGTCATTTTTACTCCCTATGCAAAACATTTATTGAAATTATGGATTTTAATAAGCTTGAAATTAAGTAGAAAGTTATGCCTGTTAGGAATCTCTATATAATGGATGCTTATATAAGACAAAAATTTTGTACTCAAATGGACAATTTTTACTTATTACCGAGAGAAAGAAAAAAGAAAAAACTCTAAAACTTCAAAACTTATAATGGATAGGATGGAGAAGAATATATTGTTATCTTTATACTGAATAATATATAGAAACGATGATGAAATAAAATAATTATAGATAGAAAAAGAAAAAGAATAAACCAGTTGGGGATAAAAAAATAGTATACATAAAAAGATATGTTGAAATTAGTCTATAAAGAAATAAAAAGCATTAAAGAGAATGCTTGAAAAAAAAAAAACATGCCCAGAAAAATTTAGGTGAATGCTTTTTATTAAGGGGAATTTAGTGTGTTGTGGGGGAATATTATTGAACTTATTCTTTAGAGGAATCTCTACCGAACAAGTAGGACTTACACCAATCTAAAGAAACCAAGATCCTGTTCCTAGTACCCATCATCATCTTGACGTAGGCAATCTTCCAGAATAAGAAAGTGAATTCACCACCCCATGAAATGGTTGACCAACCACCAATGGTTAAGTCAGCAATGGCTCTTTCGTCACCAATGTAAGCTAATGAACCGTGATGTTCATAAATAAATGGCTTTAAGTTTTCCTTCAATTTAATGATTCTTCTTGATAGAGTGTCAACTCTTTCAGTGGTGGTACCTTCCTTGTTTCTCATGAATTCCAAGTCATCAATCTTAGCAAGCTTGTTTAAATGTGTAGCTAAGAATTGTCCTTGTTGGTGGGCAACTTGTGCAGTTGGCACGTTCTTGGTGAAAGTACAATCACCTAAAGCGTAAATACTCTCGTCACCGTATAACTTCATGAAATCGTCAACCAATAAACCACGTCTAGCAGTTTGTTGTTCCACAATCTTGGATGACAAGTTCTTAGTGATAGCTCTTTGGGTGTTACCACCAGCCCAAACTAAAGTACCGTATGGTAAAACAATGTCGGAAGATGAACCGTCAGCGTTTCTAGCAGCAGCGTAAACGTTATTGCTGTCAACTTTCTTAACCATGGTGTTAGTTCTTAAATCAATCTTCATGGTTTTGAAAGTGTCCTTGGTGTAATCAATTAACTTCTTGTCAAACATGTTTAAAACGTTTGGCATAGCTTCCACTAAAGAAACAGTCATTTCATTTTCAATACCTGGGATAACTTTAGATAAATCGTGGTTGATGAAATCTTTAATTTCAGCAGCTAATTCAACACCAGTTGGACCACCACCACAAACAATAACGTTCAATAATCTCTTTCTTTCGTCAGAACCTTCTGGTAATAATCTGGAAGCTTCAATAGCGTTGAATAACTTGGCTCTAACAGCGGTAGCATCGTTAGCTTCTTTTAAGAAAGAAGCATATTCAGGGATACCTTGGATACCAAAAGTGTTAACGGTAGCACCAACAGCGTAAACCAAATAGTCGTAAGAGATAGTGGTAGTAATTGGGTCAGAAGAATCGGTAGTGAAAGCATCACCTAAATGCAATCTTTGAGATTTGTGTTCAATGGTGATTTCTTTCTTAGTTGGATCAATGTCACGGGCAGCGGCCTCGTAGTATTTAACTTCACCAGGGGTTTGAGCAGCAATGGATCTAATTGGATCGGAGATGGACTTGACATCAACGGTACCAGTTGGGACAGATGGTAATAATGGAGTGAATAAGAAGTAGTTTCTTGGAGAAACAACGATAACGTTATATTGGTTGGTGTCTAAATCTTTTAAAGTTGAGACAGCACCCCAACCAGTACCCAAGATAACAACGGTTTTCTTTTTGTTACCATTGGCTTTCAATGGAGCTTGTGGGATTTGCTTTGATGGGTTAGTTTCTCTGTAAACTTCATAAGTTAAGAAACCTAAGACAGCAGCAGAAGATAATAAGGTGGCTCTCCAAGTCCATTTCAAAAAGCCGGCTTTCTTTGGAGTAGCAGCAGCAGCTTGTTTAACTTGTTGGTTGAAAACAGGTCTGGAGGAAGATAAAAATCTTCCACCTTGAATACCTGAGTTTCTAATCAATTGACGTGAAAACATTGTTGATGAGTTTCTTTGGAAGAATGTTTTTTTTTCAAGTATTTTAAAAGAATCAATGATTATCCAAAACCAAAAAAAAAAAAAAAATAAGATGAAGCAGGAATCTTTTAAAAGTGAAAAATGAAAATACAGGAAAGAAAGAAACTTTCAGGGTGGATGGGGCGGATGAATGAATCAACTAATGGAGATGGATTGTGATTCACTTCAAGCGGGTAAAATTTTACACAAAGTCAGGAATATAATTTTTTTTAGTATACAATAATAGGGTAGTCTTTTGAAATCTAGGTAGGTAAAAAGACTTACAAATTTGGAGCCGATGGATGGGCTATAACGAAAAAAGAACAATAGCTGGAAAAAAAATTTGAATAATGAAAAACAATTAGTGCAGCAGCAGAGCGAGTTTCCGCAAAACGGACTTCCTCCATGAGGAGAAAGGAAATGGATGGTGATGAGATAAAGGGAGGAAGAGATGAATTGGATTGTGGATGTAAGTGTGGATAGAGCCAATTGAAGTAATGGATACTAAGTAGGTATTTGATTTAATTTGATGATTTTAATAGATTACAACTATTACAGCGAATTAAACCTGTTCCTAAGGTCAACTTGACAAAAACACCGCTGGAATTGAAGAATGTCCCTTGAATGTTTTTTTTTTCTTTTTTTTTTGATACTCCGAAAGCTTTTCTTTTTCGGATTTATTGGATGAAAAATTGAAAGTTTATAAGGGAAAAGAGTGAGGCTGTGGAACAGGTTCCCAATCAGGAAATTGGGCGTTTGTGTGTGCGTATGGTGAGGGAGCCAATTGGAACAGTCCATGAGAGAGGTGGAGGTATTGGTAGTGAGATTGCCTTGAGTAGATCTATTTTGAAACTGCTCATTGTTTGTTCTATTATTCGGCTATCTTATGGAAAAGCAGTTTGATATTTTTGTGTTTTGTTGACAATTTGATTGGTCAAATGAAAGAAAACATACATACTTATTAGCACTAGTTTAGTGCCGACGTTTTGTTTTACTTCAGATGAGATGAGATAAGAATGTTGAAATTGTTTATTGACGGTTGGGTCAGTCAGTCAGTCATATAAATTAATAATACATACCCTGAGACGGATTGTACGTGGATAGATTAATAAGTAAACCCGGCTTACGGAGTACTAAAAGTGTGGCTTTGCTCGCTCTGGTCGCGGGAGCTGTCGTTCGTTGGTATGGTTATTATAGCACGGGGGAATGAAGGAAAGCACGCACTGTCCAATTTCCGTTCCCTTGTGGTCAAACAAAATAGAATAAAACAAAAAAACCAGAACACAAAAAAAAAACACTGAAATCCGCACGGAGGTAAAGTATAATCAAACAGAGAACCGCTTCCTATTCTACAATTGGAAATTTAGCCAATTAGACCTATATCTTTTTCAAAACAACAAATAATCATTATACATATATATATATATAATGTATATCTGTATAGACTCATATTGTCCACTTAGATCCATTATACATAATTTACAACGATATCAATCTGGGAAACAATTTATCCTTGTAACTATAATTGGGTCTATATATATACATGATTATATAAGCTATGGGTGACTGAAACTACCTCCGCCATGAATGGTAGTCTCCCTTTTACGTGCCTACTGTTTAAAGGTTTACCTGCCTGTCTCGCACTTCTAATATCCTTATTTTCTATGAACAAATGGTAGAAATTAAAAAGGAAGAGGGCAATTGTCAAAAATTGTGGTATTCTAATAAACCACTCTTTCTTATCTGATACTGAACTTTAGGGGGACACTCTTGTATTACAAGTTAGGTTTCGTTCAAAAATCACATCAAAACTCCATGTAGAAATGTAAGGGTTTTTTTTGTTAATTTTCCAAAAAAAAAAGCTTCTAATGTCAAATGAATGTATCTAAATCTATATACACATTCATCTATTTTTAAACAACTGGTTTTAAAACCATTAGAGCTAGTAAAGATCTAACAACTTCACCTGCAGTTTGAGTGGTAACTTCAGAAATGTCAAATGGAGGAGCAACTTCACAAATATCAGCACCCACAATCTTTAAACCTGATAACCCATCTAAAATTTGGAAAGCTTCTCTACTTGATAATCCACCTGGTTCAACGGTACCTGTAGCCATGGCATGAGCAGGATCTAAGACATCGATATCAAAAGTAATATAAACATAAGAATCACCGATTCTTTCCTTGATTTTATCAATAACACCTTGAATTCCAATACTGTCCAAATCTCTTGACATAATCTTACTAAATTTAGATTGGGTAGTATCTCTCTTTGGATCCTGTG
Source organism: Ogataea salicorniae (assembly GCA_030557545.1). NCBI lineage: Eukaryota > Fungi > Ascomycota > Pichiomycetes > Pichiales > Pichiaceae > Ogataea > Ogataea salicorniae. The sequence continues at coordinate 14,779 of JAKTPI010000040.1, forward strand.
GTTCCTCGTACCAACCTCTTAAACCAACGTGAATGTTAGTGTCTGTTAAATAACCTTTTCTATGTGCCCAGTATAAGAAAGTACCGTGGTTTAAAGCTGCATAATCAGTAACATTTTCGTTCATTCTGTATGGATCAACAGTATCTAAATGAGAATCGAAATGAATGACACTAACTTTACCGTATTTTTCAAAAGCAGCTCTAACACCAGAGAATGTGACTGTATGATCACCACCAAGTGTCAAAATTCTTGGTGTTTTACTTGGATTCTTCTCTGTCGTTTCATGCTTCAAAGCAGCTCTTTCAGCTCTGTATAATTGATCAATGGCTAATCTATTATCTATTGGTGTCATTGGAGCATTACCGCAATCAACAATCTTTGCCCAATTGTTGAAAACGTTGAAACCTGGACGGAATGGTGAGTATGTAGCACCTAATCTACGAGTTGCTTGCCTAATTCCATCAGGACCAAATCTAGCACCAGGACGGTAAGAAACACCAGTGTCGAATGGAGCACCAACAATGGCAATATCGTAGGAAACATCTTCAGCAGTTAGGTCGAAACAATGTTGTTCAATTGGTGTGTGTGCAAAAGTTAAATAACCTGCCAATGAATTACCGTGGTATCTATCTGATTTACCAGGGAATAAATCAGAAGTGTCATCTTTGTCTGGGTAAGTCACTTTAGTGTTTGCTGTTAATCTATGCAAATTTGCTGGTAGTTGAACAGTAGAATCAAACACAATAGAATTGGATTCCTGATCGAGTTGGTAGTAATCTTCTAAGAATTTATGCTTGATTTCTTCGTACTTTTTAATATCATCGGCAGTGATAAGTGGGGACACTAATATGTCACTGTAATCGGAAGCTGATTGTTGTTGTTGTTGTTGTAGTAGTAATTCGTTGTTGTTAATAATTGGATGTTCGTTTAGAGAATCAATATGTAATGAGTGAGAAAGTGCAGAGCGGTATAATGCAGTTAAAATAAGAACAGTCTTTTGAAGTAACATTTTTATTTCAAAAATAATTGATAAGCAAAGACAAGTTAATTCAGTTTATACAATGAATAAATATTAATTGAGAGAGAAAGAAAGCTGAAATTTTAATACTTGGGTATGATAGAAAGCAATCTAAATAAGAAAACCGTTTTCACCTGAGTTGAGTTAACTCCATGATGACTTGGAATGACTCCTGCAAAGTAAACAAGATGAAATTGGGGAGATTATAAAGCTGAGTCTTGATGGGTCCCAAAACCATTAACGAATGATGGGGGGAAACAACCAACAGATTGCTGAATATGAAGTGGAGTATATACATATCCATCATTTACCTAAAATGGAACCCGAAATGATAAGTAATTGGTGCATGTTTTTTTTTTTCGGGGTAGGATAACATAAGCGGAAAACGAGTTCCACTTACTACTACCACAACATCGTTGTCTATTGTTTGTTTTCAATTAGTCCGAATAAAGAGAAGAGTATGCGGCGTGTGGAGTGGTCTCATTATTATGTCAGCAAGTGTTTAATTTAAACACCTGTACACCAATGTATTAAACCCCTCGCACCTCTCTAGAAACAGCTTATAACAAATTACAAAGAAAAAAAGAGGGTCGTGTGTTAATTACAACATTAACACCCTTAAAAGCGCTCGCTCGTGCAGCGATCCAAATGGACCCGGATTTCTAGAACACATATCGTTTCATTAGACGTTCAATCATGATACTTTCTATATACTTACCTTTATTGTCTGATTAGTTGTTCTATCTTAAACTTCTGTTCAAACTTTACTTTTATTATCCATTACAATTAACTGGTGATCCATCCCAAACCTTTTTATTTCCCATCATTTGATACATTCTTTTCATTCTTCCTTTCCTTCCTCTTTCACTCCCAATAGATTTAGGCTTTCAAATCTATATCCGCCCTACCATACCAAAATACAATCATTGCATACTTTATCTTCATTTTGTTTCCACTACATTAAAAAGTTATCAAAAACTATTCTTTTTCATCATCGCATATCTATCCACTATAAAACATAGTCATTAATTAACACAGCTTGGCATTATGACATCTTACGGCCAACAACAACAGCAACAAGTTGATCATTTGGATCCTTCCAAATTCAACCTGCCTGAAAACATAACTACGCTATACATAAGAAACTTGAATGAAAAAGTTTCTAAAGAAAACCTTCGAACGACTCTTATTCAGCTATTTCAATCAAACAACCTAATCATTCAAAGCATAACGATTTTCAAAAACCTTCAATTGAGAGGTCAAGCATTTGTTACATTATCATCCCATGAAGATTGTGTCAGAGCAATCGATTCTTTAAATACAATCATCATATTTGATAAACCAATGGATATCTATCTTGCTAAGTCAAATAGTGATGGTGGAGTGAAGCAATTAATCCAACAACAACAGAAACAGCAACTGCAACAACCAACTGCTGCAACAACAGAAGCACAAGAGGTTTACGAGTCATACGTTCAGAAACAACAAGCAGCAAGATTAGAAATACGAACGCAAAATAAGAGTAAACAACAGCAACAGCAACAACAACAACAACAGCAAAACACAAACAAAAGATCGTATTCAGCACATTCATCGTCTATGGATCCTCAATCTAAAAAGCAAAGGGTTGTTTCTTCAGATATTAATATCCCACCTAACAAGATGCTATTATTGACAAAGATACCCGGTGCCACTTCACAAACGCCGTCTTCTACTACCAATAACAATACAACAGATACTGCTGAAAGGTTAAGAAGTTTGTTCTCATCATTTGAAGGGTTTGTTAATATAACGTATTTAGCTGGTCGTCAAGTTGCTGTTATTGAATTCATCAATGAAATTTACTCAGCTAACTGTTTAGAAAGTTGTAGTAATGGTGGTATTGTTCTAATCGATGATGCAGAATGGAATTTGGTGTATGGTAAATGATAATAATTATACAGAATTTAATACCCATTTGCTAATATGTTACTTACATGACTTCATATTTATATATAATATATTAGCTTTTCAAAAAAAAAAAAAGCCAATTAATCCAAATAGAATATAGTACGAATATTTTTTTTTTTTTTGGTGTTTACTCGATAATACTGAATTTTATAAAAGTAAAACAGAGTAAAACAATTTTATTTATGACAAACTAAACATACCGGAAAACCTTTTAAAAATACTATATACAAATACTCACACACTAATAACTATAAAACAAGATTCTTGATCAGTACTTACCAGTAAAGATAACCTTAATCTTATTCCAAGCACCTCTGTTAGGATCTCTATTAACATCAGCCATTAAACTGGTGTAATAGTTAGGGTTACCCTTTGGTGTCAACAACTTCGAGCTGACTTGATAGTGTGAACTCCATTTATTATCCATGATACTTTTCAAAGATCTATATTGTTGATCCAAGACATGGTCAGAGAACAATTCTTTTTTATAATCGGTTGGTTTCTTTTTGTTTTGGAAAACTAATCTTTTCAACTTATCAACATCCAATTTTTTCATTAATTGTTGGGGTTTTTTAGATTCATTGATTTTCTCTTCTTGAATCTTCTTAGGGATAGGTATTGATCCAATAGTACAAAATCTTTCAATTTGTGTGATTTTGAATGATGCATAGTGCTTCACTTTGTCGGCAGGGAATTTCTCCAATAGTGACACTATTTTCTTAACTGATGCTGCGGATTGTGACATGTTTATGAGAGTCTATGATTAATAAAAAAAACAGTAATATTATTCTAGAGTAAGGGGGTCTGTGGTACAACTTTTCTTTGTTTTTTTCTCTCTTGAAGGTTTATAATTTTATTTGCCAGATTTGGTTGGTTGGCTTATTTAACAAAATTTATCAAAAGGAACAAAACAAAAAAACTAAAAAAAAAAAACAGGTGCGAGAAAAAAACCTTTACCCAGTTAAAATGGGCAGTTATTTCTAATCGTGTGATTTATATCACGTGATTAGTTGTGTTTTTATAATTTTGTTTTGCCCCCCCCCCTTCTTATCCTTAATGTGTAAAATCCAGCTCGCCACTTTTCCACAGTTTATAATGAAGAAATGTGTTTTTTAAAGTACATTAACATTAAATCTACAACTAGTAGTAAGATGAGTTAAAATCATACAAAATCATACAAAAAAATAGCAATCAAAACATTCCTACATTCCTAATATCTAACAAACTGCAGACTATCCTTCAGTACCGCACTAGGTAAAGGTGTTAAATCAGCAAGCAATGAGGGAACAACTTTCTTGCTCTTACAGATATAATATTTAGCATCGCCATTATAGTACAAAATATCAGCTTTTGCTGCATCTTTAAGTAATCTGTCTTCATCGTCAGCTTCCCAAACACATAAATCGTAATTCCAAGTCAATCCATAATCACCTTCCTTAACTTCCAACATTGTTGGTTTTTCAAGGATTGGATATGTATATCTATCCATTAAATGGTGTTTTTCAATATACTTGTCAATTTTAGCATCTATAATTTTTTCGTAACAACTTGAACTTAAAAGATAGCACAGTTTGGTCAAACATGGATTCTTTTCCAGGATTATTTCTCTAGTATTTGCTCTCTTTTGTTGTTGATGATAATGTTGTCTTTTACCACTCAAATCACAACCTTTCAAGAATTTACCTAGTGACTCATCGTCTTGTAACTTATGTCTGTAATCACAAATAATATGTATACTTGGATGTGGCTCAAAGATTAAAGGATGAGAAGTAGTGGTTGATGCAATAGAAGAATATGGTAAGACATCAAAAAAACGCATTTTGTATTTTTTTTTTTAGTTACTTGAGGATTAGTTATTACTGTGTTGTTTTGATGTTGTTACACAAAAGCAGCAGATTATTTTAAAAGAAGATGTAAGATACTTGAAAAAAAGAATAGGTATATATATATTAAAGATAAAAGAGGAAAAGAATGCAAAATGAGACAAAAGAGCTCCTTTTTATGTTACAAAAGATTTTCATCAGAATATCCTTTTTTTTTTTTGTGTGTTCTGTTTTCTGTGGCTAGTAATTGTGGCTGGTTATATGATTTCAAAATGGCAAGTTTTTACTCATCTACTGATATGATATATTCGTATTCGATTTTTTAATAAATCTATATAATGATTATATACAGAAAAAAAAAAGAAGATATTTATTAAAGCTTGCCGTTCAATTCAATATTCAATTTACCAATTTGATCTTCAACAATGTCAATCATGGTGCTACTCAACTTTAGACATTCATCCCATTCAAATGTTAAAAGTTTCTCTATAACTTCAGCTCGTAATTGGAAACATTGCAATATGGAACTAACAAGTTCTTTAGTAATATATTCGTCATTATATTTTAACCATTTTTCGATTTTTAATAATCTATAAGACAATAATGTTAAATTTTTAACAATTTCAATTCTTTTGAACATCCCAGTTCTTAAATGAGGTGCCATATTTTCGTTAGGAACTTTTAAATGATCTAAAATACATTCATTAAATGACCACACACAATCTTTTAAATTTCGTTCGGGTATAACTGAATTACTACCATCCTCGCCAGCTTTCTCGTGGGAGAAGTAAACAGACCCCCAGTTTCTTATTTGTAAAAAAGTATTCTCCTTTTCTGAATATATCTCTTTACCATCAACAGTTTTAGTTTTAATTTTTTCTCCCCCAATGATAAATGGATAGTATGATAAATAAATAGTAGAATTGGCATCTAGGTTATCTTTCACAACATAGTCAGCATAATGGTAAAAGTTGACTAAATTGGGTAAATCCGATAATTCTACAGGGAAATATTCGTCAATATAAGTAAGGTCATTTTCCTCAATGTAATAAACATGAGATTCTTCAGTGGTGAAATCAAAAACATAACTCAAAGAATCCAAAACTGGTTTCATGTAATTGTTGAAAGCATTGTTTATATCCCAATATATATAACCGCCTAACATAGCAAACAATATATGAATTTTCTGTGGTTTGGTTCGACTAACGTATTCACCATCAATGTTACTTGCATGAATAAGAGAAAATTTGCCTGTATCTGATTCAACAAGTCTAATAAAACTGTCAACTGAATAGTTTGTCAATTCTTTGTTATAGCAATGGTCTATGATTAACTGTGTGATGAAGAAAGGTAGGTCGTTGGTATCAACTGATTCTAAAGTATAGTATAGTTCGGCAAAACCTTGTGAACTGTCGACGTAAATTCCATTGTCTGAATGGAGTATCAATTTCAAAAACAATGCATTTTGAGTGAATAAATCTTCTGAATCTTTCAAATCTTCATAGGAGCCTTCTTTGATTTCAAATTGGTAGGTTATAGCAAGTTGTTCATCTTTTTTCAATTGTTCTTCAATTTGAAGATTCAATGCCTCTATTAAATCAGGGAATATAAAATCATTGGATTCTAAATAAACTGGAACTTTTAATACTATATCATCTATTGGATTTTCAATATAGTACTGGAGTACATCATCAGGTAAATATATGGATCTTATGTATAAGTTGTGTAACTTTAAGTAAATCAATGGAGCTATCCAGAAAGATATCATAGACATTAACAAAATTAAAATAGCTGTAAGATTGGGCATCCCATTTGTACTACTTGGTTGTTTACTTTCTTTTATTTTCATATTTTTTGTATTATCTTTTGCTAGAAGCTGTTCGTCTGAGTTGTTCTCTAGTTCATCTTTCTTTATATCACTAAGTTTCTCTGACATTGTTGTGCTTTTGGGTCCTTAGTATAAGAAAACCTTTGATTGTAATGGTTTTCAGTTATCAATTACTAAGTAAAAATTAAGTTAAATTCATATACATTCAAATGGAATCTCAACCAGATGCTGTATCTTTTTAACAAGATATACAAATTCAATCCTTCAAATCTTTAAATATACTCTATACTATTTTATTATTAAGACTTCGAAATGAGGCTTTTGTAAGTTTAAATTTTTTTAGTGCGCCTTGCAGAAACAAAAGTGAAAAAAAATTTTGAAAAGTAGAAACCTTTTGAAGCTTTTGAAGATAAACAATTTGAATTGAACATTACTCTCTATTGAAAATCAAAACCCAGCTTATCTTTTTGAGTATCAAATATCCTGAATTACATTTAAAGAAAAATTCTACTGCCAAACATGTCGGGAAAACTTCAACCGACAAAAGAAGAGATTGAAACAGAAACTAATAAGTTTAAAGAAACATCAACCCCACAACTTCAAGAATCCTTATACGTTCATGACGTTTACAATGAAATAGCCCAACATTTCTCTCAAACCCGTTATAAGCCATGGCCTATAGTATCACAATTTATTGAATCAAGAGAATCACACAGCATAGGTGTTGACGTTGGTTGTGGTAATGGGAAGTACTTAAACATCAATCCAAATCTTTATATGGTTGGATCTGACTATTCGACAGGTTTAATCGGTCAAGCTCATCAATTACATTTGAAAGACAACAATAACGATACTATTGTTGCCGATGGATTGTCGCTACCCCATTCTGACCAAGAATTTGATTTTGCTGTTTCCATTGCTGTTATTCATCATTTTTCAACAAGAGAAAGACGTGTTGATTGCATTATTGAAATCTTAAGAGTTTTGAAAAAAGGTGGTAGAGCGTTAATATATTGTTGGGCATTGGAACAAGAAAAAAGTAGGAGAGGTTATAAGGAAGGTATGGATCCGGATGTGTTAGTTCCTTGGGTTCAATCTAGAGCTGCTCTTAAAAAGAAGAAGAGTAAGAAGCGGCCTTCAAAACAAGCTGACGTTGTGGAGCAGGAAACGGAAAAGGAACAAGAACAAGAACAAGAACAAGAAAAAGAAGAAAAGCAACCTGAAACTAAGATGAGATTCTATCATTTGTATAAGAAGGGTGAATTGGAAGAAGACTGTATTAGCGCTGGTGGTGTTGTTGCCGAAGCTGGGTACGAAAGAGATAATTGGTGGGTTGTTGTTGAAAAACAGTAATGGATAGTCTGTGATATTTTATCGAATTTTTTTTTTTACTACAATCTTAAATGAGTTATTTCATCTTTTTATATATGGAAAATAAAATTTAAAGTATATATATACTATACATAATATATAAATAGTAGATTCAATGAGTAAGTAAATGAAGTTATAGCTGAACCACAAAAACAGAAAAACAAAGTTTGAACATGAAATGTTAATATGACTCATCTAACCGTTGAACATATTATAGAAAAAAAAAGATGAATCAATGAATAAGTTGAATGAACTATGAAGCAGAATTTAAAAAAAAACAAAAAAATAACAAGAAAAATCATGAGCAAAGCCCAAAAAAACACAAAAGTTAAACTTACAAAAGAATAAAAAACAAGGGCATTGGCTTCCGAAAACAGAGCAACATAAACGTAATAAATAATAAATTTGATTCCAGCCCTTACTTTAATACCGATATACCATGTACTAATCATAATATTTAATTAATTCCGTATATAAAAGTTCATCAATCAAAAAAAACCCTTTTGTTTAGTAGGATTGAGTATTCCCAGGTGATGAGTTGGCATATGTCAACGTAGCATTACGCCTCTCGTATTTTCCCTTCTTCATTAATTGTTTTAATGCAACGCTGTCCAAAGGATCAAGTAATTCAAAAGAACATAGCAACTCTTCCGAAACACTCATAACAGCACCCCAATTATCAAATTCACCACAATAGTTAGGTGCTGAAAACACCGTCACCAAAGATCTATCATTGAAAAATTCGTAACCATCCTCAACAACCATATGTGCTCTCACCACCAAATCAAATTGGAACTTGTTTAAAAACTTGTTAATTGCAACTTTATTGAAACAGTATGAAACACCTCTTTCGTTATCTTCCCATTCATTGGGGGTATCAGCAGGATCAGACCACAATAAATCATTCAAAAGACCAAAATCAGGAACATCAGTTGGTCTCTTGATGTTTCTGATTTCATCCATTGAGTTCAAAACTGGTGATAAACCTCCGTGAACACAAAAAATCTTGGATGCCACAATTGCAGCAATTGGCAAAGTATTGAATGTATCTATAAAGATCTTCCAAGTTTTCAAATTTGTTCTTCTTTTACATTCATCATAAAATCCATAAGCTCTAGTAATTTGTGCACATTCATGGTTTCCTCTCAACAAGAAAAAATTTTCTGGATATTTGATCTTGTAACACAACAATAATAGAATGGTTTCAAGAGACTGTTTACCTCTATCGACATAGTCTCCCAAGAAAAGATAGTTTGCAGCTGGAGGGAATCCACACTTTGTAAATATTCTGATTAGATCACTATACTGACCATGAACATCGCCCACAATTTTAACAGGTGCACTTAGTTCTAACAGCGTTGGTTGACTCAATAAAATTTCTCTTGCAGTGGAACAAATCATGGCAATTTCACTATTTTTTAGACAAACGGATTTTGTTCTTTTACCAGAATAACCGGCATCTAGTAACCTTTGAATTAAATCTTCGATGTTTAACTCTGTGCCATTTCCTGATGTATTGGTTAGCTCGTTTGATATCTCTATTGGAGAGCGTGAAAATTTATCATCCACAGTTGGGGTTCTAATGTATTCTCTGGCAGATGTGTTGGAGGAATTAGTTCTAGTTGAGCTGGCAAGTTGATATTGCCCTTGAGATTGAGAATGGTGTGAAGTACTAACACTGGAGTGGCTGGCAATGAGACTGTTGTTTGTGATGGTTTGGTTGCTGCTACTACTTGTTGTGCTGATACTTAAGTAGGACGGCCCTCCATTTTGAGGTTGTTGTGTTGGTATATCAATATTGAGTCCTTCTCTATTCATGGAGTCATTCAATGGAGAAGAAGGTTTCTTGTTGTTATAAGCCATTCCACCCTCTTGTTGTTGAACAGGGACTGAATTGGTAGAGTTCACTCTTAAAATTGGTGTCTTTGGGGCCATTGAAACCATTGACGGTGGTAATTTACTGTAATCTTCTCCGTCAACATTTATCTGTGGTGTTGTGGATAAAGTATTTGGTAAGTCGCCATCATTTATATTTTCATCATCATGAATATAATCATAATTGTAATCGTTGTCTATATTTAGTTTTTCCATTCCACTGTTTATATCGTTCACTGACCTAGATGAATTTCGTCTGCTTGTCATTGGAGAACTCTTGGAACTTGCGGCATCACTTGTGGATTGATCCTTTGAAGATGACCTTCTACTTCTGATGGATCTTCCTGACTTTACAGAAGTAGCTGTATCGGATCTCAAAAATTGGGGGTTCCCTTTCTGTTTAGATGGTTCATTACCCATGATGAAGTTACTATGATGTCTTTTATTACTTTTACTGTGTGTCTTTCTTTCTTAAGCTGTATTTATATAACTTCTTTTTTTTGTTCTTGTACTTTGAAATTTATAAAACTAATTATTTCGTTATCTCTTCCTTCAATTCAATGTGGTTTTTGAAGATAAATATGTTAAGGGGTATATCGATAAGTTTCTGAGTGTATTGGTTATTAGAAGTTGATTTTAAACTGAATTGGTCAGACTTATTGAGTTACGTTGTAAAGTTGAAGTTAATATATATGTAGGTATAGAATGTAACTCCGCAATTATCTTGAACTTTTGATGCGAGATAAAAAGATGTGTAATTGACTTTATTAGTAGATATAATTAGAAGGTTCAATAGTAGTGAATGTAATCAACTCAATGTGGGTATAAGAAGAATATTAGTTGGGTGGTGAAGAAGTTATAAGAGATATGATAAGAAGAAACAAACGAGATAAAGTGGTTCAAATGCGTACGTCTGTTGAGTTTCAGTTGCCGTCTGAATTGTACCGTATTATCATGACTTTTTAATTCTGGGTTCAAATTAATTTTTTGTAGTATACGGATAATGTGCTACAATCAATTTAAAATGAGAGTTGAGGTTTGGAGATTTGACAGATCCTGGAAGTTCTAAACTGCTTTTACTAAATATGTATGCCATCTTACTGCAGTGTTTGGATCTATATATATATTCGATGGTATTAACCGTTTGTCAGGTGCTGCCATCCCTTTTTAGCCCGTGATAATTACTTTTGCTATGAAGTTGTAGATCATATCTCTAAGGCTTGCAACAAAGGCGGTTCATTGGCAGGCGCCAGATGGCATGGCATGGTCTTCTCTGTATAAGGTCGCAGGGGCTCGCAGCGTCACAAGACGGAATTTTGTGGTGGGAGAACAGAGGGGAGTAGGGGGGGGAAAGGGGGAGGGCCGCGCTTTGAGGTGGGGGCGAGTGGCGGTTGAATCCACTGGAGGGAGTGCAGAAACGAGAATCTCGGGCGTTAGGCCAAAGATAGAAGAGGCTTGCTAACTGAATTATATTACAAAACAAATATAGATCCATCCTAATATGCGTTCTGGAAATTTATCCATACAGATAGATGAAACGGGTATGAAAAGGAAGGATGAAGGTTCGATTTCACTTAGATATTTATGTTTAAGTGTCTCAGATTGTGGGATGGAGAAAAATGATCGAATATCAACTAAACCGTAACGGGTGAGTAGGCCAAGAGATAGAAAGAGGCGTTGGATTTTGTCCAAGCTGAAAGTTCCACACTTGTAGAAGCCATTTGTTCAACGCTTTATTTATAGCCATCATCATATAAGAGACATAACTGTGAACTAGTAATGCCATTCCAGACATGCCACCTGTACAAATACAAGATTGAATGTTACACCAGTTCTTATTGTATTTCGTGGTACGAGTAGTAAGTGCACCCCACTCTTAGCGGAGAGAGAAACGTGTGTATGCATACCGTTTTACAGCTTTGTCATATATATACCAGCTTACCAAACTGGTAGAAATAACATGATACTAATGATGTGTTAATTACTTTCTCACTAGTATATAATAGATGAGATCTGTTTAGGTGCCAAATATACAACTAACTATGCATGGGCTTTATCACCGTATCACTCAATCAGTCAAATAATCTCAGGGTCCTCAATCTAGGTGAATCATACGAACATCGGCCATTGCATCAATCTAGAAACCCACCGTGGGAACTCGGAGAATCTCAACACCTTATGGGAATTAGCGGAAGAGACGAAAACGTATTCAAAAAAGAAAATTCTGTTTATGTAATATATTGCGTCACATTGTACTGTATATGTTATTTACACTAGAGGTTCTTACGTGCTTTGATCAAACTAATTTGAACAAATCTAATTATATCGTATTATTTAAAGAAAAGAAATATAGAAATATTATATGTATACACCAGTGTACTCACTTACATACTTATATGACTAATTTGCTGTCGATCAAGTACTTGTGAATAGCGTCAACACATTCTTCAATGGAAAGCTCATTTGTATCCAAGTGAATTTCTGGCTTTTCAGGTTGTTCATAAGGATCATCAATACCAGTGAAATTCTTAATCAGACCTTCTCTAGCCTTCTTATATAAACCTTTTGGATCTCTTTCTTCTGCAACGGCTAATGGAACATCAACAAAGACTTCAATAAATGGTAAGTTGGCATCTTCATGAAGTTTTCTAGCTAATTCTCTGTCGGCCTTGTATGGAGAAATGAATGATGTGATGGAAATAGCTGATGAATCGGCGAATAATTTGGAAACTTCAGAAATTCTTCTAATGTTTTCAGCTCTATCCTTTTCAGAAAATCCTAAATCTTTGTTTAATCCAAATCTAACGTTATCACCATCTAATCTGTAAGAATTAACACCTTTTTTTAAAAGCAAACGTTCAAGTCCACATGCAATGGTACTCTTACCTGAGGCACTTAATCCAGTCAACCACAGAGTGGCACCGGTTTGGCCGCTTAAGATGCCACGTTCTTCTTTTGTCAAGTTGTGATGCCAGGTGATGTTGGTAACCATTTTGTGTTATTGTGTTTGAATAAATATATATATCTAATGTAGAAATCTGCTCTATATCAGCGAAAAGAACAAAAAGTACAAAAAAGAACAAAAAGTACAAAAAAAAACTTGAGAAGCAAAAAAGATGGAACTACGGTTTTATATAAAGGCGAAAATTTTTAAATCTGCAATTATGATGCAAAGATAGATTACTGTTACAATTTACTATTATTCTTACCCAGCAACTTGGTCTAAATTCCTTGAATTTGCAAATATTTCACCTACTTTTTTTGAAGCAAATGTGAAAAATAAATCTTACTTCTTGAGTAACATCACGTGATCTAAAAACGCCACCATATTTGCTGCCACAGTCTATTTACGTCGATCGAGACTTCTTTGTAAGTCGATGTGCATCGGGTAGTTATACGAATTTCTACAAGGATTAATGTTGTTAAATCAAATAATTAACGTTAATTAACGGTAGTGGTAAATGGTATATACAGTATCAAGGTGCTAAATCTCTAATATTACTTAAAATTAGTTCCTTCATTCCTTCTCTAATCTTTGATTGATCACCCTTTGTGTTTTCCACAAGATCTCCGTAAGCTTTGAATGTATCATTAACTCTAATTTCATATTCTTGATCAAGTAATTCATTCTCTTTACATTTAGTCTTAATAAACTGAGCTAACTCCAAATCTCTACCCAATAAGGTCGTCAAAACCAAAGAATGAACTAATTTGCCTCTACTTGAAGCTAGTTCGGCAGCTAAGGCTTCGTTTAATTGTTCACCGGTTGGGGTTGTTTTATGCTTTATGAATAAGTCTAATGATTTGTTATAAATATCAAGAGATTTTTCACCATTACCAAACCATCCATGGAATAGAACAAGTGATGCCAAGTTTAAAGCTGGGGTGTTTGGGGACTGTGGGATTAACACTTCGGCAAATTGCAATAAATTGGTTTTGTTGGAGCGAATGCATTCATGAATAAAGACCAAGGATAAAATAGAACATAAATCGTTGATTTCAAAAGATTCTTGACACACCTTGGTTTGATAGATATCAAACATTTTCAAAGCACGTTCCAAGTTTTGACTATGGAAACCTAATGATCTCAATATGTTCATTCTTGTTTCTTGGTCATTATCTAGATTTAGTTCAATTATTTGATCAATGATTTTTTCAGTTGCAGCACCTGGTAAAACATTTGATTCTGATTTAAAGTTTTGGAAATCTGGTTCTTTCAATAGTTCATCGTAAGGTTCAGTATGTTTCAACTCGATTGACTGTAAATTAGATATTGGTAGGAAACATTTCTTTAGAATGCTTGCAGGAAGGGTATCTTCGGTATTCTTTATTGATTGGAAAAGATAGAAATGGTCACTGTTTTTCAAGTTTTCAGTTTCGTTCAAAATTTCTTCAACTAATTCAACTGGAACTTCTAAAGCTGGAATGGTTTGGGATAATTGTAATTCAATTAAATCAGTAATCATCTTCTTCATATTTGCATTGTCCACCAACGATTTATCGTTCAACGCTGAGTAAACTTGGAAGGCCTTGGCAGCTTTTGATAAATCTAATTTGGTGTTCCCATCTTTGATATCAACTTTGTCACCATTTATCAGTTTGTTAAAGACTTGGATCTGTAATTCATCGTCGGTTTCAGCACCGGTGCTATACTTCTGGAACAACTCCCAACTGGAACTGACTCTACCAGGGTTATGTTTAATAATTTCAATAAGTGATTCTCTTGATAAATCGCTATCAGCTATATTCCTACTGGCAATAGTGAAAGTTGAGTAATCAAACTTGGTAAATTTTTCAATCAATAAATTCAAATGTTGGTTTTTAGACTCACTTGAAAGAGATGAGTCTGATTTAATAACCTTGGTTAATTCAGAAGTAAGGTCATAAAGTTGATCAAGTTCATCTTGTTTTGGATCTTTTAATAGCTTGTCGTGGTGATGGTGAATTATTTTACCATACTGTGTGTTATCCAACGTTGGTAGTTTATCTAAAGTCTCCTTGATGGACGAATGTGTTGAAACGGTCAGTAGTGGACTTGTGACTCTGTAACCTCTCTTAGAGATGGAGATTAACAGCTGACTAGTTGTACGTCTATAAGTGTATGAGTAGCTTCTCAACATTTTGAACTGTAGTCTGAAACCCTGTTTATCTATCAAAACCCAAAAAAAGTCACAAGTGAATGAGTTATATCTATCATGTTGAAAAATATGTCATATAAATCATATTTCGGGCAAAAAAAAATTCTTGGGAACAGGCGCCGCTGAAGGTTCTCGAAGAAGACGCCAAATGATTTTACCCCAGAGACTGGCTTGGTTTTGCTTCATTTGAAATGATTAAAAAGTTTATATCTTATTCTAGGGGGTACCAAAAACTACGGAGCATTTAAATGTATTTATGAGATCAAAAATATGCATTAATAATGTCAAAAGAGTTCTCCTTTTACAAAGGAAAGGAGTAACAAAAAAATTACTGAAAAGCACCCATGCTGGGAGTCGAACCCAGAATCTTTTGATTAGAAGTCAAACGCGTTAACCATTACGCTACACGGGCTTTTTCTGGTTAGTGTAAGGATTCAATTCATGTAAGGAAGCTTCCTTGTAAGGTGACGTCGCTCTGCGACGCCGACCTTATTAGTTATGATTACTTATATGATTACATAAGTATTTGGATTGATGCTTACACGAAAGGAAAACCTTTCCAGTATCGACAATGTCGTCGATACTTACTTTCCTATTTATAGTTGCCCTTTTCCCTCTATAGCTTTGTATATTCATTCCTTATTGATTAGAGAGGAGGATCATCAAATAATATAATACTTTTGATCACAAATACTTTCATAAATATTCAAGTAGTTTTAAATAACCATCGAATCATCACATTTAGCAACGATTTGATTTAAAACTATTTGATTGTTATTTAAAACTATTTGATTGTTATTTAAAACTATTTGAAATAAAAATTGACATTTTATTTGATGATCCTCTATCTTAATCAATAGAAGATAAAACTAAACAGCAGTAAAGGATACATAGGTATTTATATAATAAAGAACCGAGTGTCGGCGAAGTTGTCGACATCTCCAAAAGGGATATTCAATAAGGGAGTCAGATCTCTTAAGTTCCAATGATGACAAATTATCTCAAGGGAAATTACTAATGATGACAAACTATCTCTAGGGAGATTACTAATGATAGAACCGAGTCTTAAGGTTCCAAATAAAGAAGGCGCTGAAACAAGGGGCTGAATCCCTTACATGTTTTGTAATGATTTGATAGTTATTTAAAACTACTTGAAAGTATTCAAAAGCATTTGAAATAAAAATTGATATGTTTTTTTGATAATCTTTCTATCTCCATCGATAAAATAAGTAACTAAATAGGGATAAGGAATATAAACAAATATATATCAAGAGATAGAGTGTCTCGATGATGCTGTCGACAACTCTAGAAAAATTTCTAATTAGGGAAATACAGAAGAAATGTTCGAACGAGGAAAGCATCGCATCATGAGGACGAAACCTTACATCATCTCTCCTGTCGAAAAACTCGTCCGCGAGTTTCAGTGGCAACAATATCATCAGAATGGTTAGAAATAGCAGCAGCAGTGGTGGGTGTGACATTGATAACATGGGATTGGAGAGAATAACCCTTGAGTTAGTTGTGTAGAAGGTTTAGACTTTTGACAGACACGCAAGTGTTGACATAGTGTTTAATAGATTTCATCATCTTGGGCCAATACCATAATCTAGCAGTGAGTTCGTAAGTTCGTAGAGCTCCAAAGTGACCAGCAGTAATTCCATCATGTGCAGCAGACATCAATTCTTCTCTCAGCATTGTGATTAGGAATCACAATTCTTGTAATAGGTCCAGATTGAAAGGTGTCGTAGTAAAGTAAGCCATCTGTGAAACGAAAATGCTTAATAAAATTAGTTAAGTCCTTTGTAATTGATCTCTTATCTCGCAAAACAGCTACTAACGGTGAACAAAGGGAACAAGCATCATAATTGGAAGATATCTTTTTCTTGAGTTCTTAATTAATAGTAGCCACAGACAATGTGCCTTATAAATCTTGTAATTCAACGGTGACAGTTCCATCGCTATCATGATAGATCTTGCGGCTTAAAGTATCAGCTCCAGTATTGGAATTTCCAGGATAATACTGAATATCAAAATCATATTGAGATAGGAAATCTAACCATCTAGCCAATCTTCCATTGTTAACTTCCTTTTGTTATTGATGTAGGTCAGACTATGGTGATCAGTTCTAATAATGAAAGGTCTCCATAATAACATAGATCGCCAAATATGTATGAACAACAGCTAAAAATTCTTTTTCTCTAACTGGATGATTCAATTGGGCACCAGATAGTTTCTTGGAACCATAGGCAACTAAACCTAAAAGTGTACCATCAGGTTTGAGTTGTTCTAAAATAAAACCGATAGCAAAATCACTAGCATCTGAAGTGACTCGAAACTTGTAACCTTCTTCTAGTCGAGGAATAATCAACGTTGGAGTTTCGATTAAACTTGTCTTTAGTTGCTTGAATGCAGTATCTTGACTTGAACTCCATGGTGTTTTATTATTGGTATATTCTAGTAATGGTGTAGCAATTTTGGAGTAATCTTTGACAAATTTTCTATAAGATCCAGTAAGTCCTAGAAAACTAGCACATTCTTTAGTAGTTTTTGGAGTTTCCCAATTCTTGACAGTATTGATCTTAGCTGGATCAGTTCCAATTCCATCAATACCAACAGTATAAGCTGAAAAATTGACTTTTGAGAAGAAAAACTCACATTTAAAAAGCTTCGCTATGAGGTGAGCTTCTCTTAATTTGTCTAAGATTAATCTTAAATGGCGTTCATGCGATCTCACATCTTCTGAAAAGATTAATATATCATCTAGGTAAACTAAAGTAAACTTAACTTACCAATGTAATCTTTGAGAACACTGTTCTCATGTGTTGAAAGGTAACGGGATAATTCTGGGACTTGAGCGGCATGAGATTCTTGTGACTGCGATGACATAATCGTTTATTACTTAATCAATATTTAATAAGAAGTATTTTATTTTATTTGTGTTTTTTCTTTGTGAGAGAGATGGTAATCTTCTCCTCCCTTTTTTAGAACAGAGTAAAAATATGAGAATAAGATAAAAAAATAACTATAGAATTGGTCCACAATTTATACACTTGTTTCTCGGAATATGTTGGGCAATTTGTAAAGAATTTTAACAATAGAAATGTAATTTTCACATGTCTTTTAATCACGGAGTATAATTATTAATAAATCCGATTGGGCAAGACAATCATTACTCACATTGTATCATAGTAATTGGAATTACCCAACAAAACTTGCATTGGTTAATCATAGTATTTCATACTATTAATCAAAGTAGGGTAATTGAGTAGCTAATTCAAGAAGCTTGAATGGTCGTGTAAATCCAATCTAATTAACTGAAATATATTAGATCCGACAAAAAGTGGCCGGTGCATCGGTTAAACCGAAAGGCATAACTGAAAGTCCAATGATTGATTTAGGACACGACTTTTTCTAATATATAAAGACCTCAGAATTCCCACTTTTTATCTCTTTACATCTTTATATTTTGCTGTTAGAAAATCACCTAAATATTTTTAGAAATTATTGAAATTAAATTTTTACTATTTACAAAGTTCAAAAAAAAGAAAAAAAAAGAAAAAATATAACACAAGAAGCATGTTACCAATAATATTGAGATTGGTCACCATGACCATACTGTTCGCCGCCTTGATCAGCGCCCTCGAAATCGTTAATGAAAATGGATTCTA
This sequence comes from Ogataea salicorniae, assembly GCA_030557545.1. Lineage (NCBI taxonomy): Eukaryota > Fungi > Ascomycota > Pichiomycetes > Pichiales > Pichiaceae > Ogataea > Ogataea salicorniae. Next base: position 33,450 of record JAKTPI010000040.1, read on the forward strand.
TGTCGGGCCGGACGACGTCGACATACGGGTGAACTACAACAATCGCACGTATGATGCTAATTCCGAAGAATTCTACTTTACCAACGGCACGCGGCAATTGGTTTTACAGAATGTGACTAACGGCGATATCTTATATTCACTCAATATCCCTTTAAACGTGGACGCCAATCCATACATCGCTACCATGTTGTTGGATGTGACTGATCAGGCCACGAGTCCAATAGCGAGGCTTAATGACGGTTATGACGCTAGGGCAATTCATGATCTACACAAGAGGTCACAGAAATACTGCTACATGTGCAGCAAAAACGGACGAAGTTGCGTCTATAGTCAATGCAGGGCAGGATGGGAATTAGTCGCCGCCGCGTCCTGTGCCCTTAACTTTAGGACGCAACGGTGTAACCAGGCAGTTTGTCAGGATCAGGCTATTACTAGTATACCAGAATGTGTAAGAGTTGTGCAGCAGCCAACTAGATTAAGGAGTGGCGTGTCCTATATGTCTCAGACTATGTGATTACCTAATCTCCATCCCGCATATCCTGATGACCTAATCCTACAAAACCAACAAAATAAGCACCTATATCCCTTCTGGTAATTAAACGACGGACCATACAATCTTCCAAAAACATAGGTAAAAATTGAATATGTGTATGTGGAGAATAATATCTTTGGTATGGTGAAGCATTTATTCTCGAATGTGGTAAGGTGTTATAAATAGTAACAGTCAAAGTGTATGAGAATTCGAAGTGAGCATCTATTGATTCTTTCTTACGATGAGCGACAACACAACGATGTAAAATTTTAATTGTTTGAACTGCACGTTCAGCTGTACCATTGTATTCCTTATTACCAGTAGGAGCATTTTGTAGTTTAGTTAAACCATTAGTATCCACACGATAAAATTCAGAACCTTGATCTTTCCGTATAAAAGAAGGAAAGTATCCAAAGCGATTAGCTTCTGTTTTGAGATGTGCATTAACTTTATCAGCAATATCAGCCTTACTTGTAACATCAAACATGGTTATATGTCTTGAATAGTCATCAATAATAAGTGTGATATAATCTGAATACCGACAAATATGTGTCCAAATGTATCCATATGTAAAACTTGGAATGGTTTTGATGTGACTGACTTCCCTGTATGTCGTTTAGAACCTCTCTTAAATTTCATGACCTTGCAAACTTGACATTGTTTAATAAGCCGGGAAGTAGCTGAGTTAACCTCAAACCCTAACGAACGTAGCCCTAAAATAGTTGCATGTCCAAAAGATTCATGTATTTGTATGACCGACATAGAAGGAAGAGTAGATGGATTTGAAGATATAAGGGAAGGTGTTAGTAACCGTGGCGATGAAGGAAGGGAAGTGATATATGAAAAGGAGGTTTCTGTTTTCTCCAAGTGAGGAAACATCATAACAGGATGGAAATTTCGAATAACCTGTTGAATAGCAATGTTCTCTTTGGAGTCAGGGGACATAATAATAACAGAACCAGGAAGAAAAAACAACAATAAACCCAAGATTTGTTAACTGAGCAACACTTAATAAATTATGAGCATCAGCAGTATCAATGTGTAAGCATTTAATGCTGTAAGACCTATATTTGAGGTAACCATATCCTTCACTCATAATAAATCTAGCAGCCAAGTTAGTAGGATGACTGATCTGCTTTTGAAACGTAATTTGCTTCTTGTTATCTTTATGAGTGAATTGACCACTTTCCTTTGTGCAAGTGATGGAAAGACATTGGAGTCACAGCACTGTAAGCCATAGCCATATCAACAGAGTGTGTAGCCGTTATATGGTTCTCATCACTTAACCATTCAGCACATTTCTTCAACGATAAAGGTGCGTTATCCTTCATTGTTGAATGCAACATCTTGACAACAGACTCACCAGCACTTGGAAAAAGGTGATGCTTCATGTAAATTCTTAAAAGAAGATACTGTGTCAGCACAGCCTCATTTCTGAGTTTCAGTGCGTCATTTGTGCGTCTCTCTTCTTCATATTTCGCTTTCCAATCTGTATGTTTCATGGACTCTGGTTTCCCCTTTTGAGGAATGGGGCATTGAGCTAAGAATTCATCAGTTAACGCTTCTTCTTTTCGAATAAATTCATAATATGTGTTGACATCAGACATACTAGGTGCAAATTATTCGAAATAGAGTAACGAAATTGGTTCAGAGGAATGAGAGTCTTGAAGCATCATCTGAATGCAATCGAAAAAGTTTTCTGGTAATTCTTTATCTGGAACCAATTTAGATGCTTTGAGAGACTCGAAAACAGCTTCACGAACGTGTTGATCAATGTTGCGGTATATGGCAATACTGACTTGCGTTGTATGGAAATGGGGTGAACTATTAATCACATCAGGCCATAAAAACCAAGGGTTTTCGTTATCCCAATCCACTGCTTCCTGATTTTCAGGTAATCGATGTTCTAACAAATATCTAAGAGGTAGAGGATAATTGTTGTCTTTAGCTTTGATGTGCGAGATCAAAGACTGTATATATGTTTTCGGGCTAAACCTTGAAGTCTTCTCAGGAGAACACATAAACTTCTCTTGAAATTGGTTGTTGAAAAAACTAGTATTGATTCGAGCAATCAATTTATCAGTTCTCTTGTCTGCGACAGCGAGATCAACATTGATTTGGGTAGCACCATAAGTATCTCCCACATGTGAGAACTGATGTTCTGAAGTATAGTGTGATTTAGACACTAAAGATTTAGTTTCGAGCTTGTATACAGGTTTTCGTTCTGTAATTGTTAGTTGTTCTAGTAGATCACTGAGTTCGTTTAATTCGGACTGAATGATGAATAAACCTAAAAAGAAGGATGACTCTTAATCTGTCAGGATCAGGCTATTACTAGATTAGATATAACAATAGAATATATTTGTCTGGTCTCCCAAGTGGAAGTACTATTATATAAACCTATATAAGAGAAAGCAATAAAGTGGGTTATATACCAGAATGTGTAAGAGTTGTGAAGCAGCTAACTAGATTAAGGAGTGGCGTGTCCTATATGTCTCAGACTATGTGATTACCTAATCTCCATCCCGCATATCCTGATGACCTAATCCTAGCAAGGTTCGTGGGCAGCGATAGCCTGCAGAGAATGCAAGTGCTGTAGCGGGTATGAGTAGGTCCCTTATTTAGAAATCCCTTCGAGTTGTCGACAACTGCGTCAACACTCTGTTTCTTACTATATATATTTGTTTGTATCCTTTATACCTATTTAGTCACTTGTCCTGTCGATTAAGATAGAAAGATGATCAAATAAAATAACAATTTTTATTTCAAATACCTTCTTGAATATTCAAGTAGTTTTAAATAACTATCAAATCATCACAACTGGTAGCACTGGCTAGTTCTAAATTTTCATATTACTCTAACACCAGCTTTAACAATGTCCACAAATTCCATTAACCTACATGAACTAGCCACCATCGTTTCTTTTTTTTAATTTACTTGTTTATGCTTTTTCTTTCATCCTGGATCATTGCTGAACCTCCCCAACTCTTGAAATGAGCTCCTCTGTTTATCTTTTTTTTGGCTCATTTGAATGCTAAGATCCATATTTTTGCACAAAACTGAGCGTGTATATTTTTAAAACTATATAAGAAAAAGCTTCTTACTGAAGCTTAAATTGGTCGCTCTACACAACAGAATGAAAATAGAGCTATAAATAAATCTAGCGTCAGACTTTAAACTGGTATCCTATATATAAACTATGCGGAGACATTTGAGAGTTTAAGTTGGCTTAAACTAGCTAATAGTCATTTGTTGATATTATATCCATCTTGAGGCAGAGGTCCTCAAATCTGGGAGTTGCTTATCTGAAGATTAATTTGAAATAAATAGCTCGGGATACGGAACAGCAATTACCGATACCTTGGTTAATGCCTTTCAGCTTCTTTCTAGAGTTTAATTTTTGAACGACATCTTGTTAACTATTGTCCCTTTTGAGGGAGGGGGTCCACTATTTGCCAGATAGTTTCAATTTTGTTCCGTTCTTAGATCCCATGAACTAAATGGGAACTCCGTAAAAGTAAAAGTTCTGAGATATAACGGAAGGTGTAGGATTTTCTAGTTGTAAAAAAAAAGAAGTTTTAAAACAACACAAGTCTACGCAAACTTCTAACAAAACATCGTCCCACAAAACTCATTATTCGCTCAAAAGGAAATGAATCGTGATTATATGGCTATAGAAGGATGAATAATTTGTTAGAATCTTTACCATATAAACACGTTACTACTTTTCAAACTCCATGTTCCGAATAACCAGAACACTAGTTGCTGCATAAACAAATAAGGAGGCCCTTCACTTATAATTAGCACAAACGCACTACTAGATCGAGATTTTACTTCGACAGTAGTTCTTAAATCGACCGAAAAAAACCACATATCCACACACATTCACACACATTCACACACATACACACACAATATATTTGCAGAGGAAGCTTAAATCAACAGTCGGAAAGTTAATTTAAAATTTTACCCTACCATCATACTGATCTGTACAGCGTTTCGGAATAAAATGGATAGAACTATGAGGTACATTTTTAATTGCACTGGAATGATTTTTGACTGATTATTAATTAATTGGCTGCTTTGTTCAGTGCAATCAATAACACTAACATCTTGTGTAACTAATCCGCAGTGTTAAGTGTTAAGCAAAGATATGGGAAAATTGCTGAATAGCATGGAGTATGTCAAGGCTTTACATATATACTGAGTTATATGATCTATAAAAAACTGCCTACTTATGTGAATGACATTTCAGGTCAACCTTTTGCAATAAATACAGTGCGCCTGCAAGAGGGAAACTGTGGATTAACAAGTTTAACAAAGCCTGAATCGGTTTCTATCATTATGCCCCATCAATTATTAGACATGATGGTAATTGCTTTTTCTTTTTACTCTTTTCCATATGGAGTGCAATTTGCAATTTACCAATCGGTGTTGGCGATTTTTTTTCTTGTCTACCTTACCGAACGCATGCCTAGACAGAGATTTAGTTGTTTTTCTTGGTATTGGAGACTGAAGTGCGATGCGGTTTTTAAACTTTGAGGTACTATACCCGAAGAGCACCCCTAGCCCAGTTAGTTAGTTAGAAATCGTTTTTAATGTTTTAGTGTTAAGAAAAAAGCCAAACAACTAGGTGTTCATATATAAACCAGGAGATTTTGATAATCCAAAATGCAGCCTTTTGAAGGATGAATTCTATACATATATACAATAAGTGTTTTTGAAAACAGTAAGCCAAGTGCTGTAACTAATGTAATAGTAGTATATGTATACTCGTCATTTAAATCTTGTGATCTAATGATCCTGATGTATTTATTATTGAAGATTTGATTGTCGATGAATAATACTTCAGGCCCCTTTCGCCCGCAAATCTACAACTTGTTCTATTACTAATTGAACCTGGGGTCCACTTCCAGGTTCCAAAGCTTACATACAACTTTTTGATTTGGCAGGTTTGATGGATGATGTTGGCGTTTTCCGCATCAATTCGTCCACCGTGCGTTGCGTAGTGTTGCGGTACTTGAGCCATCACTCGCGGTAGATTTCCTAACAGAGAAATATTTTTGCAGTTACTGGACTAATAATCTCTCGCCTTGATACTCATAAAGAATCAATGTTTCAGCAACAAGTAGACTCAATAATTCAATAGATCCGTCCAATAGAGAGAGAGAGAATTACAAAAAACCGCGCTTTTTTTTTTACAACGGCGATTTTACTCGGGGGGGGGGGGGGGGGCAAAGAGGGGTTTGAAGGTAGGTTTCCCCTTGCCCGTTTTTGGG
>JAKTPI010000040.1:39270-108247 GCA_030557545.1 Ogataea salicorniae
TTTACTCGGGGGGGTGGGGGGTCGAAAGACGGTTTGAAGATAGATTCTCTCTTGTCCGTTTATAGGGCAAATTTCATTTCCATCCTCTTTGTTCTTTGCTTGAATTCCAATTAGCTTCGTCAATAGGTCTGTTTCTCCACTTCTATTAAAACCAAGACACCCAATTCAACCCGTAACACTACGAAATTGAAAGGTTATATATATCCAATAGCAACAGTCAATTCAGCGTAAAATCAAACTTACAAAGATTGTAGTTTCAGAGTGAAGCACCTTGGTTTAAAGATGTTGCCCCGCCCCCGCTCAGCAAAGAGAGACCGGACGGACTTGCTACACAGCGTAACTGTTTTATCCGAAGCAAATTTCTACCCCTCCACGGAAGATTTTTGAAACTCACCCCCAGAACTTGGCGCCGTCTGCATCCAAGAGCTAATTTAATGTCTTGGAAAAATTGGCATGCCGACATGCACATCAGAGAAAGCTCAAAAAAGAGGTAAGATTAGCAAGATTGGAACCAGAAAATATCTAAAACACAACCTGTTGTCTTGTTTTTTGCAAACTATGAGTGATATATACAAATAGATATATATGTTTACTACATCGATCCATGAAACTCCGAGTTATATGACATTACCTTGTTGTGTTTTGTTTCTTTTCTCATCGGCAAGAGAAAATTAGAAATGACCTTTTTCAAATGAATAATTTGTTATTACTGATTCAAGACACATATTGATAGGGGAAACAATAAGCAATAGTTTTTTTTCTATTGTAATCTCCCGGTGGTTTTATTGTTTTTTTGTTTATTGACCCCACCCTCCCTTTATTTTCAATCGACTATTTTATACGGACCAGACTCAAGGTTCCACGATTGGCCTAATGTAGAACGCAGGAGCCTGCATGCTTTACACTAAAAATGACGTTAACAACCTCAATATATATACGTGTGTGTTTTTAGCAAGAATCCATTGCCCTAAGCTGATGTTGGAATAAATATTAATGATATAGGTTTCAAACGGCTGTAAATGTTGGTAATAGATAAAGTTCTAGGTCTATTGTTTACAGAATATCCTTGGTCACAACTTTTTTTTTTTTTTTGACTTTAGTTTATTAAATCAAAGAAAAAACCAAAATTTCTGATCCCATTTAACCTATATAAATAGTTGGAATATTCCTCGGCTTATTACTATTATTTTTCATTAGTCTAGCAAAGGTTCAAATCTAAAACCATAGCTTACTATTCATCAAACAAATAGTATCAATATAATTACAGAAATGAGTGACAGAGATTCTATTTCCATTACCAAAGAAGAATCTCGCCTAGAGTTCAATGCTCAACATGAAGGTGGTATTTCAAAACCAAACTTTTCTTCAAGGTCTATAAAACACTACTTTAAAACAAGAGTGACAGAATTAATTCCATCAAAGGAACACGTTGAACAAAATAAACATTTATTGAACCCAATTCCAGGTTTAAAATTGATTAGTGGTGGACAGTGGCTACTTATTGCAGTTTCATTCTTTGCTTGGGCATGGGATGCTTATGATTTCTTTTCTATCTCTTTAAATGCTTCTAGATTAGCAGAAGATTTCGACAAGTCAGTCAAGGATATTACTTGGGGTATTACTTTAGTTCTTATGTTGAGATCTATTGGTTCATTCTTTTTCGGTTATCTTGGTGATAAATACGGTAGAAAATGGCCTTTGGTCTTAAACTTGACATTGATGTGTATTTTGGAAATCGGTTCTGGTTTCATCAAGAACTACGAACAATTTTTATTAGTTAGAGCTTTATTCGGTATCTTATTGGGTGGTGTTTTTGGTTCTGCCGCTGCCACCAGTTTGGATGATTGTCCTATTGAAGCAAGAGGTTTCATTTCTGGTTTCTTACAACAAGGTTACGCTTTTGGTTACTTGATGGCTGTTGTTTTCACTAGAGCTATTGCTGATAACACTGACAAAACATGGAGAGCTCTATTCTGGTTTGGTTCCGGTGTTGGTGCTATCATTATCACTTCCAGAATTTTATTGCCAGAAACCAAGGCTTTCCAAAGACAAAAGGAAATTGAAAAATACAACATTGAACACGGTATTTATCAAAAGACTTTCAAAGAAAAGGCTATCAATTCATTAAAGATTTACTGGCTGATTATCATCTACTTAGTCTTATTGATGGCTGGTTTCAATTTCATGTCTCACGGTTCTCAAGATTTATACCCAACTTTATTAACTAAACAGTACGACTTCTCTCATGACCAATCAACCATTACCAACTGTGTTGCTAACATTGGTGCTATTACCGGTGGTATTATAATCGGCCATTTGTCTAACTTCGCTGGTAGAAGACTTTCAATCATGGTTTGTTGTATCTGTGGTGGTGCCTTAATCTAGCCATGGGCTTTTGCTGATGGTAGTGGTATTAACGCTGGTGCATTCTTCTTACAATTTTTTGTTCAAGGTGCTTGGGGTGTGGTTCCAATTCATTTATCCGAATTAGCTCCACCTGATTTCAGATCCTTCGTTGTTGGTTGTGCTTATCAATTAGGTAACTTGGCTTCATCTGCTTCATCTACCATTGAAACCACCATTGGTGAATCATTCCCAATTGAAGGTAAAGAAGATGTTTACGACTATGCTAAGGTTATGGCGATTTTCGTTGGTTGTGTCTTTGGCTACGTTTTATTGATTACTTTGATTGGCCCAGAAAACAGAATGGGTTCATTCACCAGTGAAAACTCTAACGAAGAAATTGCTCAATACCAACAAGCTAAGATTGATGAACAATACGAAATCAAGGCTCAAGCCGTCCACAACGAAAATACTCTTGAGAAGTAAGCTTTTCTATTTATATTTCTATTTCTATTCTATTTTTATAACATTCCGGCATATTGGTTTTTTTGAAATTTAATGTACCCTTATATTCACATAATTAAAATTAAATGTAAGCTGTAAAAACTGTAAACTGCAAGTAAGAATTACCGAACTGTAACTTATAGCGATGAAAATATAGCAAAAAGAAAACAAAAAAATCATAGGCGTTTCGTTGATCATATTATTTTAGCGATGTTTGATACTTATGTCTATATATTTACAGAGAGGATCACCATACAAGTGCTCATTTAATTTTGGTGTCGTTAGTTTTTATCAAGTATATTTCTTTGAAAGTCTTCCCAATAACTATCAATTCTTTGCCAAGACTTACCGTAATCCCAGATATCCAAGTCGTCTATATCAGTTAAAGATTGGAAAGTGTTCACAACGTTTGAACCCAACGGCGACGCAAGTGGCATACTAGTCAAAAAATCATAATCCATTCTCGGAATACTTGATGGGCTTGTACTTGCATCTTCTTGATCCAACACTAAGTACGGACGAGGTTTTTTTTCATGCTCTTGATCATTTTGTTCTTCAAGTGGCGGACCATTAGTTGGGTATTGCATTTCTTCTTCTTCTGCATCATCATCACCATCACCATTTTCCTCTTCTTTGCTCAAGCTCTCTGATTTACGATGACCTTGAATCAATTCCTTCAATTTTTCATACTTTAACATTGCATTGGAGTTCCCATGTTTGGCTAACTTATTAATTATCATTAGACACGAATCAAGTAACCTCCGACATTCATTGAATTGATAATCCAAAATATCACCACACATGAAAAACGTTAAACTAGCACTATAGATATAATCCAAATCCATAACAGCAAATATGGCTAATAACCCATCATTCAAACAGTTGATCAAGATGTAAACGGTCATTTGTGCACTGTTTATACATATGGCCAATAAATCTGAGAAATTACCAGAAATCTCAAAAGTCTCATTGATATTCTTCTTATGAACCAAACTATACAAGATTGGAATAGTTGTCAAGTGAATACAGAAACAATAATTCAAATGTAATGAGCAAACTAACCTCTTGCTTTTCTTATTTTCAGTATAAAGAGCTGTGGTTGAAGACAAATCTAGCTTAAACCTTTCAGGTAGCGAATTGTTCCAGTTAACAAGTCTTTCGATCAAGTTCCCTAATTCTCCAATCAAAGAGGTAGCAGGTTTAGAAGAGTAAATAACCCGATAAATTTCCTCGGCAGCCTTTGTTAATTCGATATACAATTGGAATTCTTCACTGTTGGGGCTTCTATTTTCCGCTTCTTCTGAAAATTTTGCTATCAAAAGTAAACTACCATTTTCATCAAAAGACGTCATATTAGGGAATGACCTTTGAATCTGATCAACATTTAGCAAGAACGCGTCACCCATTTTGGCCGATAAGGAACGATTAACACCATATGCAATCCACATTATACGTGATTTAAGTTCTTTTTCATAGTAATTCAAGTTGCTATCTTCATTCTCATGTTCATGAAGTTTGATATGACTGGAAAATTGTAACGCCAAATTGGAATAAAGCACAGAATCGCTATCTTGACTAATTGCTCTGAAATACAAGCTAGCTAAAGTTAAAGTTGAAACAATAAGATAATTTTCGCTACTCTCCTTGACTCCGGTAATTGGTAAGATTTCCAACAAGGAACTGTGAAGTAAATCTTTTATAACTTCATCGGAATCTCCGTGATATCTTTTACCTAAAGCAAATGTTAGGAAAACAAGTGATTTAAAGAAGCAAGTACCATTTATGAAAAATTGAGAAAAATAAGTGACTGGAGAGTATAATTGCTTTAGTTTGTACTTCATTAATTTGATATCATATGGGAAATATATATCATTTAAATAAAAATGGCAAATTTCGATCAAATTGAAAGCAGTTTCGAGGGATAGTTTGCTCAAGTAACTGTAAACCCTGATATCATATTTCTCTTTGTTTTTAGAAGCAAAATTTTGCCTGGTGATTTCACTGTAAGGTTGTTTTGAGAATACTTCTGAACCAGGGCTTATGGATTGTGATGAGTTTAAATTGTGAGAGGGCATCGAACTAGGACAGATACCAGGTTGTTCACCCCCTTTTTTCCCAGCTAGTTCTGAAAATATACTTTCTGAAGATCCAGTTTTAAATTTTGAAGAACCGTTTTCTAACTTCACTTTTTTCAATTGTGGTTGAGTTGATTTAGCTGATGCACTAACAGATTTAAACGATTTTGATGACTCTAGTTTAGGAGTAGCAACGGCAACTTTTTCATTTTGAATTTGCGGTGGGGATTCTTTCAGTTCTTTCAGTTCTTTCAGTTCTTTCAGTTCTGTTTGTAATCTTTCAATGGTATCATTCATTTCGGTATATCTTGTCAATAGAATTGATATCCTTTTTTCATACGGAGAGTAAACACACGTTCTATTGGATATCCTACACTTCCTGCACGTTGGCTGATGCCCGGAACATTTGGCTTTCTTTGACTTACAGCTGTCACAACTATATTTAAAATAAAGATTAAACAACAGAGTTATTCATAAAATGTTAGTATACCAAATTGTATGATTTGAAAGTTAAAACTATTAGCCGTTATTATTGGAAAAACTTACGCTCGTTTAGCCCTCGGGTTAGAAGGTGATTCTTGGACTTCTGGTTTTACAGCCTTATCCATAATTGAACACTTTCTATTGAGTAATAATGTAACGTTCCAGCGCTACTGTATACAGTACAAAAAGTTATATCTAGTACCTACTGATGATGTTATAAACCAAGTATTTCTGGCACTAATAACCATTTCAATCGTATGATCTACATAAAATGGAGATCAAAAACAGTTTCATATATACACAGATTGATCGGAAAATTATAAAATTATATAATCCTACAAAAAAAAGATCCATGTGAACACAATAAGCCAACCGGACTTTTTATCCGCTCGATTGTTTATTTAACTTTTATTTCCCTGCGTCGCTAAAGCCACACATATATATACTCTTATATTTATGGCTGCGGTAGTTGTTTCCCGCGTAGTGGAATATATTTGCTTATCGCTACACTCTTCTGTTTCTGAGACTATTATAACTAACCATACCCCTCGAAGTTGTCGTCATCTTTTTGCTACCAGAAAAAGCAGTGTTAATGTATTCATGTAATTCTCGCGTTCATATTGACCATGATTTATTTAGTCAACTTATAGAAAAGTCAAGTAATTGTAATCCATGTAACAGCTAACTGTTCACAATTCGGGGCTAAAAAAAAAAGACAGACAGTTTTTCTTACCAAGCAGTTTTGAGCTTCCAAGGCATTATTATTGATATAGCTCTCATCAGGAAGAGTGGGGTATGGCTACCAACCAGGTGTCTGTCTTCCCGTTTAAATATTCAACAACATATGGTACTAAATCCGAATATCCCATGGAGATTAGTTATTATTTAATCTACAAAATGATACTACCGAAAACATTGAAAAAAGAAATATTAAATTTAAACGTAATTAAGAGAAAGTGGAAATAGAAACAACTAATATAGACTGTTGAAATATACACTATAAAAATGAATCTATCTTCTTGAGAAGAAGGCGAATGGAGATTTGCTTGGTGGTGCTTCAAATTCTTCTCCTTCAGAATTTTCAGAGTTTAATTCAGCATCCTTTAAGTTTTGGACACTCTTTAACTCTGGATCCTCTAATAAGAAAGCAAAGGCTAACAATGGAATACAGAAACATAAACCAACAACAACCAAGATCTTTTGAACGTACTTGTACGAAGAGACTAAAAGTTCTCTTTCGATAGTACCCCATGGGTATTCAATAATCCAAGTGAAAGGAGAACCATAAGCAGCGGCAGCAATGGTAACATTGTCAAATCTCTTGTAAATTTCCCTTGGTAACAGTTGAGTCCAGATAGCACCTGAGATAGCATTACCGATAGCAGCACCCACGTAGTAGAAGGACAAGTACAATGATAAAGCAGTAGCCATACCTTCATGACCAGTAACGGTTTGAATAGAACATTGGGTAACGTAGGTGAAGAAACCAGCACCAAAACCTAATAAACATTGAGCACCAATGATACCGGAATGAGACGAAGTACCTGATCTGTACTTGATCATGATACCCATAGCCACAATCCACATAACAATACCAAATAAGATGAAAGCCTTTAATCTTCTAATGTAGGCGATGACGAAACCTAAAATGGTACCTGTAATAACAGAAACAAATGAGTATAAAGATGAGATTCTGGTGGCAGAGGCGACAGATTCATTGAATGCAACAACTAAAACAGTGTACAAGAATGAACCTTGCATGTACCAAACGATATCAATAAAAATGGCAATCATTAAAGCACCCCAAACAGCCTTCTGATTGACTAAATCTCTAGCTAAGAATGGGTGCGTTGCAAATTTAATTTCCCATAAAGCAATTAGTGGCAACATACAACAACCAATAATCAAAGGAGCCAGAATCTTGGCTTTTCTCCATTCAGATTGGTAACCACCAGCTAAAGTGAATGGAGCTAAAATCAAACCTAATGAAAGCATGATTGCTAATAAACCAACAATATCTAACTGCCAGAAGAAGATTTCAACAAAGAACTTCTTGAAACCTAATCTTTCAAATTCAGAAACACCAGTTAATCTTTGCAAGTCACCATTTTTCCTAGCCAAGTACCACATGTGAATAAAACAACCGATTAATGGCAGACAAGCTAATGGGAAAATGAATGCCCACATACCAATACCCCATGACCAAGTACTGTTGTCTATAACACTGGACATAATGTTACCAGAAATCCAAGTGTTAATAACGAATGGGAATGCAGCGACGAATGAACAAAAGACCCTCCAGTTAATGTTGGAGAAATCAGCAATGATAATTTGCATCAAAACGATAACACCAGAGTAACCAAATTGATACACAATAGCACCGGCAGCAAATCTAGTGACATCGTAGGCTTGAGATTCGATGACAGTCCCAACAACGTATAAAATGATGGCAATTAAAAGTAATTCAATTCTACCGAAAATATCCGATAATCTAGCGTAGAACAATTGAGAGACACAAGCGGCAACGGATCTGACAACGGAAACAGTGGAAACTAATGAATGGGTAGAGTAAGAAGAAGTGGCATATGCTTGGAAATTGTATCTGATAGTACCATCTAAACCGTAAGCATAGGCAATTAAAAACACACAAAAGAAGATAGTGATCTTACCTAACCAACTATCATATTGTTTGTTTAAAGCTTCAATTCTTCGAACACCAAAGCTCTTTTCATGAATTGGTTGATGAGAAATAGTTTGTTGAACATCGCGTTCTGAACTTGAGTTTCCATCACTGGATGATTTTTTATTTTCTTCACTCATATTGTAATACTTCTTTATATGTTAAAAATAAATACAGCAATATTGGTCAATAAAGAGCACACAAAGAACGAAAATGAAAAAAAAAACTTTAGAAAACAGATTAATTTATCCTGAAACTATTGAGGAAAAATCCTTGTTTATTTATAGATCATTCTAACACAAAAATAGTGGCCAAAAAAGAAAAAAAAAATTGAAAATTATCTAAACCATCTCATCTGATGTAGAAAATATTAAAGTATGAAAAATTAAAAATAACAACCTATAATAAGGAAAGAAAAAAAGTGGGTGCTCGCCAAAAAGCCACAACGAAGTGCATTTGAAACTCCAAAGAACAACAAACGCCGCATAGTATGCATGTGACCAAAAGCGGATAGGAAGGCCGGTGAGTATTAATTATATTTGGTGGGTGAAAAAAAAAAATCCACACTTGGGATCTGATGGGCAAGTTATTGGGCGTATGAAATAGCTATTTTTACTTCAATTTGCTACAAACTCAGATCGGTCTATGTCTAATGTGCATCAACATTCATTTGTTAAGAACATTTTCCCAACTCATTTCATTAGTTATTTTACTTGAAAAAAGAATTGTTTTTTTGGATTTATTTCACTAAAAGTACTAATTGTTGTTTTTGGCAAGCAATTTATTATTTTCTGCAGTTCTGTATTCTAACACCTGAAATGCAATAAATATATAACACCCTGCTTTCTTGGCGAGAAATTCATCAATTCAAAGAATCCTTCTTACTCTTTAGGATGTAAATATATAGACATATAAAAAAAGGTGCAGCTGCAACTACACAACTATACTGTAGAAGATTCAGCTAATTTATATAACTTTAAGGATATCATTAGTTTTACCCTTCAACTCTAACAAAAGAAAACATAAGTGCTACCCAATTCAAAGCCCAAAAAATGGTTATGTGAATATAAACTCCCTCCATTTATAAACATTTTTAAGCATTTCTAGAGACACTACCTAAAAATTCAAACGAATGCATGAAAATGCGGCGAACTGCACCGAGAAGGTTTTTTTAGATTCTTTAGATTATTTAGATCTTTTAGATTCTATCTATGACATGGATGAAAACATGACGACTTATTCACCGAATTATATATCTTTCACTTGGAGTATTTTGTTTATCACTGCAATTAGAGTATTTTTCGTAATTGAGAAAGAAACCACCAGAGTTTGTTTATCTCTCTACCCAATAAATAAAATTGATGGGCATTTTTTTTTTATTTAAGTTACATATTTATCTGTTAGGTGATTTGATTTACTCACGACTTGCTTCTGTGCGATTGCACACTTTACACAGTAATAAACACATGACATACCTTTTTTTTTTCTTAAGTAAACCATAACGGTCTGTCTATAAACGCTTCTTCATATAACGTATTGTTGTGAAATACTACCTCCGGGCTTTGAAAACAGGTGGTGTTATTCTCGAAAGGAATATTCCTTTGCGCCGGGTGTTTTTTTTTTTATTGTTTCTAAAGAGATGGATGTGCCATCCCTCCCCCATTAACGTTAACGTGATCTGACAGACACTCCCTTTATACACCTGCAAAAGAACAACAAAAAACCTAGTATCCACCTTTCAATTAATTAGTAATAATTAGTAATAGAAGTTGGCTAAGGTTCCTCCTTCCTATGCAGTAGAACAGACATACACGAAGCGTTTCATGGTATTCTGGTAACTTTCCTCCTGCCTTAAAACTAAAAGAAATATAATGTATCTCTTGTGTAAAAGCATGCTCATACAGCTGCTAGTTCATAGGGAAATGGCTGGCACACACAAAGAAGGCTATTGGGTATGTCCTTGTAGTTATCCAACCAACGTTCACATTTTCCGAATGCCCAGAGAACTCTAAAAAAGGTTAAAGTAGCTTGTATTCAACTTACACTTGGAGTCAATTTCTTGGTATATTTTTACATTTTCATTCGAGTGATCAATCTATGAAATTCAATCTTTTTCAGATCCAAAGTTTTGACTTAGGGTACAACCGCTGTTGCTGTTGGTTATAGGATTGGAGATGAGCTCATCGTTTCTACATATAGTGGTACGTTAAAACCAAGCCAAAAAACAAAAAATACATACATACACGGCGAATGTGGAGATCCAACTAAAAATAATAAAAAAAAACATAGCACTCGAATCAACCAGATGGATCTGAAATTGTTACGATTCAAGCATCAATTGAACCCTAGAAACTTGAATGAATTGAAATTTGGATTCTGGTCTTTTTTTTTGTTTTCATTAAAAATGCATATATGAAATACAAACTTTGAGAATTTCATCATAAACCCCCCCCCCCCCTGTTCAATTGAGACTGTATACTACCAACTTGTACCTACTCCTTTAAGTACCCAAACTAAACTAAAACTGCAAGTCAGCATTAATAATTGCCTTTCCCTACATACATGAAGATGGAGAATGTGAAATTGTTTTGCACATATTAACACTGACGTATAAGTCGCATACTCACAGTCGCAGAGCCGCCGCCGCAGAGCCCACGAACCGCGCCATTTATAAGCTAATCTCTATTTGATTTATTGAGCGTTTTGACTCGAAATATGTATATACATTTACAAATAATCCAGATTTAAATTACAACAGCAAACACTGCCACCGTTATCTTATACGACAGTTCTTAGTTATTATTTTAGTTTTACTTTTTTTTCCCACTTTTCTCAATATGTTTATAGATATATCTCGTTTGAATTATTTTTTTTATCGAAAAAAAAAAAAAATATAAATCTAGCAGTTTCTCGATAGGCGGCGCACACACAAGAAAGTGTAAGCCTATGTTATGCGACTTTAATCTAATAAAAGACCGTTATTATTCTTATGTACACTACTTGTGTACATACGGCTTTAAAGATTTTCATCTTTTTCATGATTGCTTACAATTTGAAGGACTTACCGGGATACTCAAGCTGTACTTTGGTACCAAAGTAACTGGAAACTAAAAAAAGATTACACATAAGTATACATAAAAAGTTGTGAATTTCTCCAAATTTGCTGTTTTGAAGTGGGGGCTTAAGCATAAGAAAGAGCACATTGAATACTGAATAGTGGTTCACTTAACTGAATACTTTCAGGGCAGAAAAAAGAATTAAATGTTGTACTCAAGATGAATAGCAAATAGTTTCTAAAGAGATAAAAAAAGCAATAACCATCTCCTTGTCTCCTTTTTTCAATTTATTGATATTTTATCATTAATTTTATTAGGGACATTTGAATATTTGGAGGGGGGGGAGGAAGATTTATATTCATTCCACCTTACTGAAAACTTCAAAAAGCCGGAATGGCAGTAGTCCATCAATCTGGGACTTGTTATTGATCTTATGTAACTTTCCACAAAACACCGTTTGATTCAGATCACTTTGGAACTTTCTTTGGGCCCGGTATATTCAGAGTGCTATAATTGGAAAACCTATCCTCATATACTTCTATATTTTGGGGCCAGTAGAATTTTTTTTAATTTCAATTTTCTGGTACTGATATATGTATGCACTGCAATATCATAAATTTGGTGTCTTTCACAGAGTGATAAAAAATATCAATTCAGGAGTCCGAAATCGAAAATAACGGCAGGTAAGAATCCTTGGGTATGGGAAAAATTAGGACTGCCTGCAACCTATTACAATTCACTTATGTATCCACTATTGAAAGTTGTTCAATAAACGAAAATAAATCTAGATTGTTGTAAACTTGTGAAGAAGTAGCAAACTGTAGCTATGATTAAATCGTAATTACTAGGACAATACAGATTAGCAGTGAAACAATAAGCAGGCTCCCCACAAATGTGAACAAATGGATACCTTGAAAAATTATAATATGGAATAACAATATTTGACATTACTTCATATAAACCAACGGATTCTAATCCAACTCCTCACCATACAGAATCTTCTTTCTACAACTATGATGATATATATATATATATATAATATCGTGATGATGTCTGGGGATAAATCTATACGAAAAATAAGTAACGCCGACTAAAGATGAAACTCAAAACTAAATTGTTCTGATTACATAAGCAAACATTTTTTAAGTAAAGACACGTTGGGTGGTGTTTTGAGATACAACCGAAGAACTTGACCGATATCAAACTTTACATTAGTGAATGTATCTAGAACACAGTGGTTCTCATTATATAAGGAAAATTAAAGATGCCATCGAACTTTCAATTATAAGCAGCTTTTAAAATTTACACATCTATGTCCACACTTCAAATTTCATATTTTAAATCTTCTTTGAAGAACGATTTGGATGAGTTAGAGAAAAAATCAGACCTTGATCAACAAAAGATAATTTTTGAGTCTTCATCTTTAATAATCCTCAAGTCATTGTTTTCCATCATAACACAGAATACATCGAATATTGTCTTTAAGGAAGACATATCCCCTATTTTTCCATCATTAATTAAGTACCTTTCATACCAAGAAACCTCACCATTGGCACTTTTAATCCTAATCAATTTGCAGAAAACTTTCCAAGTTGAGCTAGAAGTCGAACTGAATGATTTACTTGAAGACTTAGCTACAACAGCAGATACCAGAGCTGAAAAGAATGCATTATTATTAATTTTAACACAACTCTTCCCTATACAGTCTTCTCTATGTACTGAATTCTTTATAAAAAATGAAGATTTCATCAAATTTATAACTGGAGAAATCATCTCAATTATAAGCTCTAAAACTGAACTAGTTATAAAACAAATTTACTCATTATTTTCATTACTCTCAGCAGCATGTATAGATGAAAGATGTAGAGCTCAAATTGGTGAAATATATTTGACGGTCTTACTCAAAGTCATTAAAGGATCTTATAATGAAACAACAGCTTTAGTTCAATGCATGTCGGCTTTGATAATTATCAAGGTTTGGACTTCAATTAAAAAGGAAATTTTTGAAAACAACGACGATGTTCTACAATTACAAAATATTAGTGAAATATTAATCAATGGATTAACGTCATCAAAATCTCTCAACGATCAACAGTCAACCATCGGTATTGAAGGGCTAGCGTTTTTATCGTTGAATATCACTGTGAAGAAAGCAATGAGAAAGGATAACAATTTTATTAGATGCCTGTTAGATAACCTAAAAGGGGCATCCAATACGAACATTTATGGTATTTTGTGTACTCTTTCAAATTTGACGACTTACAATAAAGTTCTTTCAAAGGATCAACAATCAATGAAAGCATTGAAAGATTATGCGACAATGAAGGCTGTGGATACCACTACAGGAAAGAGAAAACAAATGGAAAATGATAATGATTTAGAGATAAGTGCATTTGTTGATTATTTACTATCTTCAAATACACTTCTTGAGAAACTTGTAGAAATTACTAAATCCAAATCTTACCCTACACTCAAAGGTGTTCACAAAGAGCTAGTTAAACTTATTTCTAATTTGGGATCAGAACAAAAATACAGATCAAGTTTGGTTAACCAAGGTGCATTGAACATTATTTTGAGTTATTTAGTTAATACTACAAAAGATCATGTTAGTTACAAAAAAGATGGAATTGTGATAGATTGCCCTCCAGAAGATCCAACGACCCGTTTTTATGCCATCAAAGCATTATCCAAGATTTTGGGCACTTATAATCCAACTAAATTATTCAACAACGAAACAGTTGAAATGGCAACACCTGTGCTATTTTTACTTGAAATAGTTATTGAATTTGACAATTTAGTCAATGGATCTAACAATCCATCACCATTGAGTGGTGTTGAAATTGAAGCAGAGGATGCATTTGATTCATTAGTTGCTTTGGTCAATTTGAGTTCCGTTGAATCTTTGGAAATTAAAGATTTGATTGTTACATTAGGATGGTCATCCATTTATGGGTTGATACTCTCTGAAGATGTATCTGTCCAAAGATGTACTCTAGAAGTGTTGTCAAATTTGGTTTTATCTCCAGTTTGTTCAGAAAAGCTTTTCAATTGGGAATATAAAGGTGATTACAAAAATAATGAAAATTACAGAAACTTTAAGATATTAGTTCAATTAATGGGCTTAACTGATACAAAATCTCAATTGGCCATTTTAAACGTTTTTGCAAACTGCAGTGAATTCGAATTGGTTTCATCGTTACTATCAAAGTCTGAATATTTCATAAACCATCTACTTGAAGTGTTGAAAGGTCAGAAGGATGATGAAGAAATTGTTGTTAGGTGCTTTTTTATTTTGTTAAACATGGCTAGTCTTTCAGACAAGAATCTGTTGACAGAGATTGCAAACAAAGAAAACTTGAAGGGCATCATTACTGATTCAGTAAGACTTATTAAAGATAAGGAAACAATTCAAATGGGTATTCAAATATGTTCATCTTTGAAAAAATGATCTTGGAAGGCATTTATAGATAATAGATTAGTGAGGTGTAGCAAACTGCATGTATATAATCACCCAAGCCAAAGTATTCTAGTAGCCACTCAAAACTGGGACTCAAAATCCGGTGCTAAATGTAAAAAAATAAAAGTGAGATGCGGACAAAATGGTTTAGCTCTCCCTCTCTTGTTTGTTTCTCCTTCATTGTATACATTATGATCACTTTCTTGTTTTTTCTTGAACTGGGGATCAAAAACACTATTTGTCGTCATTAATATGTTGGATCAATACTGAACCTACTTCAAAACTTGATAAAGTCCACTAGTCGCAAACCAGTTCTTGTTTTCGAAGAACCTTTCATAAACACACTCCTCTGTTGCCAATATCTTTGTCCTTGTTTGAGACTGTTTATGACTTCCCAATTAATGCCGGTATACCAATTGGTACACTAAAAGAGCATGTTCAACCGAACATGAGCACCAATAGTTTTGATTGAACCTAAAATGGGTTATATTATCGATTATGTGGTTCATGAAGCTTTTATTTATTTAACATCAGTAGAGCTTAAGTTGTTTTTGCAATTGTGTCTGAAATGCTCAAAGAAAACACACATAATATATGAGATCAGACACTACGTGCCTTTCCGGGTGTTTTCTCTCAAATATTGTTCTATTGGTTTTTTAGTATGACTTTAAACTTTATACTGAGAAACACATACTTGCAATCCCTATGAAACCTATTGGAGAGGTTTTTAACAAAATATTGGCATTTTTCAGAAACGACTTCTTAACTAAAAGTTCTTTTTTTCTTTGTGGTTTGAATTTATTTAAGAGTAGGTCAATATGTTAATGAGTTGTATTTGGTCCTTTTGAATAAGGCATAGTTATGACATTACTGTTCATGGTTTACAATAGGGTTTGATTGTTTGCTGCAGTTTTCAAGGTGACTACGCTAATGTAATTCCAAGTTATGAATATCTTGCTGGCCTATAATTTTGGTCTCAACAATTATTTGTCACTTGAATAACAATATGGTCAGCACTGGTTGCTCAAACTTGCTAGATAGAATAGCTACTAGTTATTTGCTATATATCACCTGGGTTTTTGTTGTGTGAATTTTGTTGAAAGTTTAAGTTATTTGGTTTTTTTTTTTTGCGTTTTGGTTTTTAAAAAACAGTGACTTTCTTAGTAAATAATAAATAGTCGGTTTTTTTAATATTGATGTTACCAAATTACAGAACTAAAGTCAAAATCCAATTACTATATATCTATCTATCTAGTAAGTCGTAAGGGTTCATTGAACGTATTCGTAATCCAACGAGCTCATAATGCTGCTATAAATCAAGTCATCCAAGGCTTTACTTTTCTCCTCACTTAGTTCAGCATTTAAGTTTTTATCGTAATTTGGAGCACGATAATCGGCGATTGCGCTTTCACCAGTTTCTTTCAACCAAGTTAATCTTTCATCAACGGCTGTATTGTTACAGATAAAATCAAGGTCTTGATCTTGGAAACATTTGAAATCGACAAACTTATCATCACCACAAATATCATCAACCATCAATTTCCAAATAAGATATTCAACGTCTTTCCCGGTTTTAGGATAATCATCACCAAAGTTCCTGATTGTCTTGCCTCTTGGATCAGTAAACAATTCTCTAGCTAAATACTCCCATGGATTCATTTTCGGACTGTGAATATGGTAAAACATAACTTTTGAAGGATACATGTGATCCAAAGGCATGGTACCGTACGTATACATGTACGAATAAATGTAATCTTTCCCTAGTTTTTCTAAATCATTTTGATTTCTAACAATGTTCAATTTCAAAGATTCGTAATCCTGAATAGGATCGTATTGAACAATAGTAGAGTCAATAAAATAATTAACTTCTTTTAAAAACGTTCCATATAACTTATCAGGTTTCTTGTATAATTGATAATGCGGTAACTTCAAATAATGTGAAGCAAGAACAATTGTTTCTTTATCACCTTCACCGGCTCCACCTTGCGATAATAATGGATGATAACCAGCTGGACCATCAAAGTTGTAGTAAAGTGCAAGAAGGAGGGAATTAAAATGTACTTTTTTATTGATTAAAAACTGTCCAGATTCTGTAGTCCAATCCGACAATGTTCCCTTTCTATCATGTAAGTTTATGGTGTCTTCAACTTCAATTAATGCTGAAGGTTTGGTGTATTTTTCAGGAGGAGTATAATAATCATTCACTTGTCTAATTGGCTTGTTACCAACTTGAATACCCAGGATTTGATATAGATATGGAGAGGAAGTTCTTCTCCAGAAATCGGGCCACGTTATAAAGTTATATTTTTTGAACAATGATGATTGAAGTAAATAATCTGGATTTTCCAAAGCATAATTGTCAGAATCTAAATAAATGATATTTTCAAATGATGATGCAAGTAAGGCAAAGGATTTAAACTGGTAACCTTTCAATTCACCCATTTTGTCAAGTATTTCAGAGCCAAAAACGGTTGATAATTTAACACATTTAGTGTTATATTTATTTGGTAAAATATCATTACATAATTGTTCTTCGTAACCATCATCAGAAGGGAATATTAGCTCGATTGGTAAAGTTGATCCTGTATTTCTCAATCCTTGAATCGATAGGAATGCAAACCATGTATACCACCCACCACCAACCATAACATACCCATCACCTTTATAAAATTCAACTTGTTTTGTGGGCAGTGATTTAACGATATTTTTATGTTTTTTTTTCAAATCAGCCACAAATTCATCGTCAAAATCCATGTACTGATCTAGGTCAGATTCTGAAAGAATATTATACGGCAATTCCACAAACTTTGTCTCCCAGATAACAGGTTTACCATTATTTGTTGTGACTCTTTCAGGATGTGGGAAAAGTAGCCTGTTATCAACCAAAACATCGGCAAATTTCGCAAACAGATTTTGAAAATGAGAGTTCCCTTCCGAAACAGGTGTGTTGAAATCATCGGACGGTATCTCATCGTCAGTTATATCTATAGGTTCAAAACTTTTGGCTGCTTCTTCAGCTTCTTCAGCTTCTAATGCCAACTTTCTATCTTTTGTATATTTTGAATTTTCAGAACCTAAAATAACTCTAATCGATTCTGAGTCCATAGGTTGTTTTTGATCCGATTTGAAGTAGCTGTCCTTATCAGCTTTGGCAATAAAATAACTTTTTATAGTAGAGGATGCATAATCTAGAAAATTCCACTGTTCTGATTCGTTATCTAATACACTCACCTCATATCTGAGTATCGTTATGTAAGATACCGCAAGCATAAATGCCGTCAATAATATCAGTTTCTGATACTTTTTCAACAATGGATCCATGATGAGTGGAGCTGTTTTATATTGTTGTATTTGTTTCTATATTGATAATCTGAACTTCATAGAAATTCAAAAGAATAATGCTGAGCAGTTGAATAGTCTCGGAGTATCTTACTTGTTATCTGTCAGTTATGTACAAATGAAGGAATAATTACAGAGTAAAGTTACCAGACATGTAATCTATAAGTGATAGGATGAGATCGATTCCTCTGGATTTAAACACCGCGTCGGTCGGCTGAAATGCTGCGGTATCGCGTCGATATATATTAAAGCCTTGTTTGTTTTTCTAAAAATATTTATTTTCCCAAGGAATTTTACGTGGCTGGTACACGGCACGTTGATTAGACAGACCCGAAGCTTTTTGAAGACCCTATAAAAAGTAATATTGAACTTCATTTTTCAGTTACAACTATTAACTTGAATCATAAACCTATTACCACAGATTTAAATCTAATACAGTTAAACGATCTATACACAATGCCATTATCATTTTCCATAGATGACGAACCAGACACAAATTTACCCACATCATCTAGAAACAACTCGCTTAGTGGTAATGCACAACGACGAGCAGCATCCATCATTCAAAGTGCCACGGAAAACACAAGATATTTATTTTCTGGTTTATACGATGATTCTCAACATATACTTAGATCTGCACTGAAGTTTTTTCATCGCCAGTCGTTAACCAAGAAGATACTAATCACCATTTTCCTAATGTGTGCAGTTCTTTTGGATGTTTTCATTATAATCAATCACAAATATATAATAGCCACAATGATAAGGATGTCAGATACTTATTATAGCTGGGGTTTCACGGGAATTTGCGGCTTACTCTTTCTTATATTCATAGCGTCCTTTCCACCAATGGGTGGGTTTACAATTTACGCTACTTTCACCGGAATGACATATGGATTAGCTGGATGGCCAATATTGGCAGTTGGTAGTATTTTAGGTTCAACATGTTGTTTTCTTTTCTTCAGGTATTTCTTGCAAGAATATTCCAAAAAAATAGTAAATTCAAATGATAAATTCAGATTGTTTGCATCTGTATTAAGCGACGAACCAGCAAGTTTCAAACAAAATTTATTTGTTATGAGTCTGATTAGAATGTCACCTTTACCCTATGCTATATCAAATTGTGCATTATCTGCTGTTCCAGGTTTAAGAACGGTTGTTTTTGTATCAGCTAGTATTGTGACTAGTCCGAAATATTTGATTCATTTGTATATTGGATCCCAGTTGAAGAAAGCCGGTAATGAATCCGATGGATACAAAAGACTTGCTGATCTATTGAGTGTGTTGATTGCAGGTCTTAGTTTTGTGATTGTCACTTTTATTATTTATACACGTTTTAAGGCCAAGTTAGAAGAAAGAGAAACTGAACTAAACGGAGATGGCATTGATTTGGGATCACGTTATAACAATGGACATACTTCTAGACCGAATGAAACAAGAGATGGTGAACGTGATAACTTATTGGTTAATTATGCTGATGATGATGACGAAGAAGTGGATTTTGAAATTCAAGACGATGACTTTGATAGATTTGTTGAAGGTGATGGTTCTTATGATGATGGGGCCCCAAGCCTCAAAGATTATAGAATGGTTCAATGTTGATATATGTATATATCTTTATCTGTTTATTTATTTCACTAGTTTGAAATATAAGTGATTTGTCCCTGACAATATTTTAAGTTAGTTTCACTGAGCTTTTTAAGCCTCGCAAAGTTGAAACACTTTTCTCACTATTTAAATCTATAATATCCACATGGAAAGAAATTTAAGTAACAAAATAGGATCAATATACTTCACAGTAACATTTGTGGTTAAGTAGTTGAACATGTAAGCACATTAAACTTCTTGATGTACCGTTTTCAAACAAAGCTCGCGTCCTTTATGGACATTTGGTCAATCGAAAAAATACAGAGAAGATTAGCATGGCCCCTGCATAAGGATGACACGCTTTACAAAGAGATCTTTACATTATTTTTTGCAAATTCATTCATTGGATTCAAGGTTGTAAACTGATGCTTATAAATTTTACAAGTCTTTTTTTTAATTATATGAATGCTATCTTTTATAGTGAAAATGCAGTATGCCGAGGAAGTGAACCATGGAGAATCTATAAGAGCGAACAATACGGGATGGTTCCCTCTGTTTATGCGGCGCCTTCCTCATTTGGATGTTTTACTGTTAGAATCTCTATCGATGCTCATTAGGAATTCTCGTCGACACTTTGTCCCTTATTATATTTTTGTTTGTAATTTGTTCCTATTTCGATCCCTGTCCTATCGAGCAAGATAGAAACAACAATTTTTGTTTCAGATACTTGTAAATACTTTAAAGTAGTTTTAAATAACCTTCGAATCATCTCAACTGGTAGCACTGGCTAATTCTAATTTTTCTTATTCCCCTGATTTTCAACTTTAACAATGTCTACAGACCCAAACAACTTACATGAGTTAGCTGCCCTTCTTGCTCAACCCAACTCGCCAAGCTTCTAATGATGAAATTCCCCCCTTTTAACGTTAACGTCAACGCATGACAAGTCAATCTGTATGTCACCAAAGTCAGAAAACACATTGAGGAGGCGAGAATTATTAACAACGAAATGAAGCTTTTTGTCTTCCGTAAGAAGTTAACAGGGCTAGCCTCTAATTGATATTATGAAACGATCGAATTTGAAAGAAACTGTGCAACTTTGGCCACTATGTTTAAAGAAAGGTTTATCCCAGCTGATTGGCTAGATGCCAAAAAACGAGTACATTTACCTAACTCAAAGGGGTTGTTTCGAGGAGTACTCTAGTCGGTTCCAAGAACCAGAGACGAGACTACGGATCGTCTTTAGAGCTCCAGAATACTACGTCGCTGACTATATCACAGTTTTAAAACCTGCTCCTAGAAGGCAAGTAAGTCAAAGCAACATTCGCTTCTAATTTGAGTAGAGCTATATGCCTAGCTCTTGAACTCAAAGCTATTTTCCAAGATCTTTGGCTTCTTGGATTTGTGGTTTTTCTTCTGACGAGTCAAGTTTTGAGTTCTTCCGTGCAATAATGGAATTTCGCTACTGAAATGACCTGTAGGTTGTTGTTTTTCTCTAATCTTCGCATTTTCTTTCGTATCTAACTCTTCAGTTTCTGGTAAGCTTTCCAAATCTTGGTTTTCTTTGGCTGCTGAGGCTTCAATTGTTAATTTACCTAGTTTTTGTGGGTATTTTTTAAAATTATTAATACTTTCATCTCTTTTTGCTTCTTTTTAACAGATTTTTGTTTGCCAGGGTCTTTGGTGACGGTACAGCTTTTTAATCTCCGTGCTTCGGTATTATCACCATCAACTGTTGTTTTTAATGTTGGCGATCACCATTTTTTAAATGGAAGTCTCTAGCAAAATGAGCTGGATTACCACAAGTGTAACAGTTCCTGGTATATCTTCTGTTTGCAGCAAGATGATCAATGTCCATAGCATCAGAGTCAGGCCATCTGGTTGTTGGTCCTCCTTTCGTGCTGGTTATAATCGTGACTTCTTGAATTTTATTACCCATTGGAAAGAACGAATTTTGTTAGGGCGGCCTGATAAAAGGTTTTCGTGATTTTCACCTGGATACATTTAATTTTATTTTACCTTAGATTTATATAACACCAACTTTACACCCACTCCACACCCACTTCTTTAAAAATTGTAAGGATTCCGCCTCTTGATGCGACGCCGACCTCATAGCGGTGCTGCGCTTTCCTCGTGTGAAAATAGATTATTGTCCCGAATTCCCTAATTTGGAATTCCTCTCGAGTTGTCGACCACTTCGTCGACACTCTGCTTCTTATTATATATTTGTTTGTATCCTTTATACCTACTTAGATACTTGTCCTATGAATTAAGATAGAAAGATCATCAAATAAAATATCAATTTTCGTCCAAAATACTTTCATAAAATATTCAAGTAGTTTTAAATAACTTACAAATAATTACAAAAATGTAACTTGCCCGTGTAGCGTAATGGTTAACGCGTTTGACTTCTAATCAAAAGATTCTGGGTTCGACTCCCAGCATGGGTGCTGTATTTTTTTCGTATTTTTTATTTATTTAAATGTTACAGTCGTGTACGCCGTATAAAATTTACGCGTTTTGCATTGAGGAGAGTTTCCCACTGCGGAAATACCTATATAAAAATCCACACCTACCACCGCGTTTCTATTTTTTTTCAAACAACGCGTTATTGTACAAAGCAACAATAAATCCCTTCAATTCCAGTTTTATTTCTCCATCAAACTAAGGATCATCTTGGAACAATAGGTTTAGTTTTATCTGAAATTGGCTCTATTATCTCCTGATCCATACAACACCCTTCTTTACTTCAGCCTGTCTGCCTGCCGAACCGCACTAATTATTAAATATCTTCTTGTTTCATTCTAAAACACGTCAATCAAGGATTGTCTATATGAGTATTTTTTCTGTCTTTTCCTTTTGTTCCAGACTAACTCAATTATACTTTACGAACTAACTCTACAAGATCAAAACTCAAGATAGATCAATTAAATTTTACAAAATCAAATCATTCAATCGTACAAAGCTTCCCATTTCTGACAAGTTGAGATTACAAGTTGTCTCGTGATTTTATTTCAAAAGCACACAAAGGGTTTTATATCGAAAACATAGAACATCAAACTTACAATTTCAACGCAAACGAGATAGAAATATAATATCGCTAGCTAGTTAGTAACCATATTTATGACATCAACTGACGATCCTTCAACTATCCGGCAGGGGCTATTACCTGCTGCTAATATTGTTAGCCCTACAAACAGATCATTTGAACTGAAGACTCCACCTCATTCTGTTTTGAGAAACGCTTCAAAGAGGGACGGTAATCTAGAGAATTCATCTATCAAACCGAATGGTCTACTTTCTCCAGCTTTTTCGTCTCCTCAAACTAAAAATAGTGACATCGATGAAGAGAATGTTCATAAAACTCACCACGGTCAACCATCTCTCACTGATTCAATAAAGGACAAAAAAAGATTACAAAAAAGGACATTTGATATCAAACAGTCACCACCTCCACCACCAAAGTTTGATGAAGTTATGGGCCCAATGAGTTCTTCATTTTTGAACAAAGCAAAGTCAATGAATAACGATATCAACGTTAAAAGACCAAGAAAGTTTAAAGGTCCTCAAAATATACAAGTTCCACCTCCTCATGAGATGCCGATCATTCGGTTCGACTCAAAGTCTAAACCACCATTTTCATATGCTAGTTTGATTGGCATGGCTATTTTAAGAGCTACCGAAAGAAAATTAACTTTATCTCAAATTTATCAATGGATTTCAGATCATTTCCAATATTACAGAAAGGGTGAAGTTGGTTGGCAGAATTCAATCAGACATAA
The DNA here is from genome assembly GCA_030557545.1 of Ogataea salicorniae. Lineage (NCBI taxonomy): Eukaryota > Fungi > Ascomycota > Pichiomycetes > Pichiales > Pichiaceae > Ogataea > Ogataea salicorniae. Next base: position 62,574 of record JAKTPI010000040.1, read on the forward strand.
CTTATCTTTGAATAAATCGTTTGCTAAAACTGAAAAATCCAAAGATGGTAAAGGACATTTCTGGAAAATTGTTGAAGGTTTTGAATATCAATTCTTCAATCTTAAACATGCTGATAAGATGACCGTTCAACAAGACAAAATACAAAAACCTGAAGTGGCCATTAGAGCTTCCACTTATGACGCTCCAAGGGATGGTAACAATTTTGCTATTCCAAATTTGAAAAGATCAAACACTTTATCACACACTCCAATGCCCAGAGAAGAGGATGAAGAAGAAGATGAAGAAGATGAAGAAGTTATTACTGAAGCTGATGATCAAGATTCACTTAACCAATCAATTGATACCGATACGAATGAAGATTTTACCCAAAGGACTCCTGTTCGTAAGCAATCTTTCCATCCTCTAACTTCAAGCCATGGTATACAACTGGGATCCATTCCCGATTTGACTGCACCTGCCTCATCGTGGAGTGCATCAGCAAGTGGAGAACATATCATTTTCAAAGCAACTTTACAAAATTCACCAGATCAAATGCTGATGCAAGAGTCGCCATTTAGTGCTATATCTGCTGTTAAAGGTTTACCATTTGCATCCTCTTTCAGTTGTAAGTCAACCTTAGAACTATCTCCATCAAGATCCGATGATACTGGCTCACTGCTTGAACCTTTGACTCCAAATCAACAAAATAGATTTGCTACTCAGCCTCTACAACTTATTCATAACAAGATTTCTCAATCATCACAAAACAATGGCTCGCAAACTCAACCAATATTTCAACTACAGCAGCCTCTACCAATGTCGCAACAACAACAACAGCAACAACAGAACGGACCCCACCCCCATCATCATCAACAGTATTTTTATTATCAACATCAACAACAACAGCAACAACAGAACAGCGTACCGAGATTCAAGACGCCCTCACATATACTACGTACTCCAGTTGCTGCTACTGGGTCGTCAATCATCAAGAAACTATGGAACTCTCCTTCGTACCTTGACGATTTCTATACTTCACCAATAGCCAACAAAAACAATGATGATGAAGAAGTTTCTTACAAATCAATTTATGGCTCACCGATAGCTCCTATTAAGAAGCGGAGGTTAACAAGTGAACTTTCTTCTGTTATAAATGGAGGAGACAATATTTCAGGTGCATCCACTATTACTTCAAATGCTACTAGTAACAGCAGTAAGGCTTCTACAAGGTATTCTGCAAATGAGATTTTTGGGATTGATATCTGTACGATTAAGCACCATGATGATGATCGTTAATGATATCGATATTAAATCATTATTTATATTTTGGGTTGGTTTGGCTGTATAATATTTTTTGTTTTTTCTTTCAATTTTTTATATGATTCTTTCTAAAATGGTAGTTTTAGAATTTAAAGGGGTTTAGTTCAGTTTTCAATGTTTTTTTGTTCTTTCTTTTCTTGTGGTTTTTATTGTTTTCTTGGGTTTATACAGTTTTTTTATCTTTATTCTTATTGCTGTTTGTTTTTGTTATTTCGGGTAACTTTTACTAGTTTACTTATATTTCTATTTTTTTGTGTTTTATTATAATTATCTCGCCTTGTTTTAACGCTTCTTTTTTTTTTTTTTGGGGAAATCTATCTTTTTATGAAGATTATAGAGACTATATATTTCTTATGCTTTATTTTTAATAACATTAATGTTCTCTTTATTAACAGTGAGGATATCATCAATGGATGTCAATAGGAGTATTAGTAGTACCAGTACTAGTGGGAAAGGAAACGGCAAAAAATATTTACATGTATAACTAGAGCCTAAAAGCATTTTGAGTGAACAATGTCAGGGTTTTCTTGATATTCGTTTTTAGTTATCCATATTTTATTGAATGTACTCAAACTAGCCAAAATTGAACCACCAATAAAACAACTAACTTTTCTATCTGGCGATGCAAATATTTTCAATTGCAGTTCTTTATCGGTATTTCTCAACTCGTTCAATAGCCTTGATCCAAAATTCCTGAAAAGTGTTGAACCACCTGATAAGTTGATATTTTGGTATAATTGAGCTCTTAGATCAATATCTATTTTCATTATGGAATTTTGTAAGAGTTGTGTTATTGAAGAATTTTCAAATCCAAAAGATTCTGGATCAAATAATAATTCAGTTGGTCTACTTAACGAATCATCGTCTATTCTCAAAATTTTCCCATCGGGAAGTCTAAACTCTCTAGTGATATTGCTACCAGTATCAGTTACAATTCCAACGTTACCATTGATTGATTTAACATAGCATAATCGTTCTTTCAAGTTCCGCACAATTTCAAATTCAGAAGATGAATTCAAAGAATACCCTGATTTCAAAAGCATGAGTTGAACTTGTTCAGTAATGTCCCTTCCTGATATATTCGACCTTTGAATCGAATTATTAATTGCAAAACCTTCATATATTGGAACAACTGTTGTGACACCATCACCAGAATCAACCACGGTACCCGTAGTTTTACCCATGGAATATAGAGACAAAACAGATGGAATACTGATGTGCATAGTTGGGAAATTGAACGTTTCAAACATAATTTCACACATTTTCTCACGGTTACTACTTGGATTTAATGGTTGTTCAGTGATTAACAATGGATGTTGGTCTGTCTTGACACTAAGTTCTTTTAGCACTTGATTCCAAATCATTTCCATATCTGACCAATTTGTCACTATACCGTTTTTAACAGGGTATTCTAACTTCAACAATCCTCGAAGCAGTTGTGCTTTTGATCCAATAAATGTATCGGAATCTGAAATTGTAGATGGCATTATTTTAGTGTATTTTGGTCTTCCTATAATATTTGAGTAACTGATCTTTGGTTTCTCATCACCAGCAAAACCAGATCGTATCATGCCTGATCCATTGTCTATCACCACTGGTTGGTTATATATACCTTCCGTGTCCATACCTTCAATTGATTATATTTTTCGGTTCTTGGCTATTCAATGCAATTAATTGCCTCCTATTTACCATGTAACTCTATTGAATTGACTATAAACTCCAGTTCTAATCAATTTGAACTAAAGGTTTGTTTACCCTTCATTAGAATCAAATCTACTCAATAAAACGTGCGCGACTCAATTATTATATGGTGTAAAGATGATGTTACAAGTAAAGCGATTAACCAAATGGAAATCAAACATATATTAATTAAACTGGAGATGGTATGAACAAGATAAGGATAGAATGGCCTCAAAGAAACTATCAGATAGAAAAAAACACAGTCACCATCCTACCCGAAATTAGAAATAAAAAAGAGCTCACCACAAACGAAGACAAGAAAAGACAAAAAAACAAACAAACAAAAACCGTAAAAACTATCTACATATATCGTATGTCACAATTTCAACTCTAAATGCAGTAGTATCTGTCACCAAAGTCACCTAAACCTGGGACAACAAACTTCTTTTCATCTAAACCTTCATCGATCATACCAGTAATAACCTTGATCTTTGGGTACTTGTCTTGGAAGATCTTGATACCTTCTGGACTAGCCAACACATTCAAGAACAGGATTCTTTCCTCCTTCACACCCTTTTCCAATAGCACATCAACAGCCATGGAAGCTGATCCAGCAGTAGCTAATAATGGATCTAATAAGAAAACGTATCTTTCTGGGATATCAGTTGGTAATTTAACATAGAATAATTTAGGCATGGCTGTTTCTTCATCTCTTTGAATTAAAATTTTACCCAATCTAACAGAACGACAACAGTCTCTTAAACCTTGTTCCATAGATTCACCTGCTCTAATAATGGAAACACCACAAATCTTACCTAAGAATTTGTGACCATCGTAAGTGATACCTAATGGGGTTTGGATGGCAGTAGGTTCAACAGGTAATTGGTTCAAACCTTCTTCCACCAATAATCTGATAATTCTGTCGGAGTAAAAGACAAAATCACCACGTCTTGTTGTTTTATCACGGATGATACTGTTGAAATCGGTTTCATTTTTGTTAGTACAGTGTTTGTGTTCGAGTTTGCGTCAATGCATTGTATTACATAGGCGCATCAATATATGCGTCCGGTGTAGAAATGATATGGTTTGATACTTACGTATACAAGCACTTCAATTGGTTTGTTTGCTTTAACAAAATGACGTTTTCGTATTCAGTTTCTTGGGACATAGCTATGTGTGAGTAATTGTTGGTTTAAAGAACTTATTGATTGTTAGTCTTTACCTGTGGATGGATGCAATCAAGATAAAAAAAAAATAAGAAGACAATCTGAACAGGTTAATAAAATATAGCCTTATAAATCCAACGGTTTTAGAAAAGTTGTTATTATTTCTGCGAATTCATTTTTGCAGCCCAGCAATCGATGCGCGGTTCTATCTATATTTCTTCAATCAATCTATATAGTAAATAGAAATGGATTCGGTATACTGTACTTACTTAGGTTCAACCTCTTCTATTATCTGAACAGTAAAGAGTCCAGTAGTTATCTAAAATACATGCGAACTGTTTATAAGTACTAAGATATGTATATATAAAAACAAAACACAACGGTTCACTTTCTAGTCAACAAACTTGAAACTTATTTCAAAACTAATATCCTTTCTAAAATGCACAATTAAGGATCTTAATGTGTTTGGTAGTGACTCGTTCCTCCAATCAAACAAATTTTTACTAATATCGGTACCTGTTTTAGTCAATGCTAACTCATACAAAAAATTAGATTTTTTAGCAAGTTCATCATCGCTTTTCAGTTCAATTTCAAGATCGTTTAATATTCTAATCATTGAAATCAATTCATCAAGGCTGAAAAATGTCTTGTTCAGATATGGCTTCAAGATCAATAGTAAAACAATCTTGTAATGTTTTGGCAGGTAATTAAACTTTAGAAGGCCAAAAATTTTATTGAATTTGATGTTATCTTTTTTATCCTTAATTTCTTGTAAAAACTGATATAGTAAAGCAAACGGACTTAGAGCTTGTCTCAATATTGGATTTTCAATTTCATTGGATTCAATCTTGGAAATAAGAACATCATCTTGGAAACTACCATCTATTAAAAGACTTTCAAAACTGGTCCAAACCAAACTGATTAATTTTGAATAATCGCCAGATTCAGCAAAGCAATATAATGATTCGTATAAGTAACCTTGTGATATCAAAGCGGAACCTTGCGTTTTGTATATTCTTGAAGCAGTTTTTGTTAGCTTCAATTTAGCACAGATTGAAAGACACCATTCAAAGTCATCGTTGTTTTTAATTTTATAGCTTGGTAATAATTCGGCTATTATTTCCCTAGTTTTGGAATTATTCAGTAAAACCAAGATTCCAACACCAACTGGGAATAATTCTTGATTCGTTAGGTATGTTAACGATAAATCTTCCAGCATTTGATCAATGGTAGAGTTAATTTTATTTTCAGATTTGAGTAAATGTGAATATTCTTTTAGTAAACCAGAAGCTTCAATCAGTATTGACATGAACGTAGCAATAGATTTGTCCAGCATCTCCAGAGAAGAAATCACACTCAAAAAGTTTCCTTGGAATAGTTCCAAACAAATAGATTCCCACGAGCTTGTTGCATCTATTGGATTCTTCCGCAATGAAACTTTAATATAGTCTTGAACTGATTCCATAGTTGGCATTTGATATAAGAAATGAGCTAGGAATGATTCGTACCAGCTGGAGGAACTTTCTTGGATGGCAGATGAATAACCGGTCATAATCGTAAGCAATTCAGCTAATTCGGTTGAAATGTTCATATTTTTAAATTGTAAGCTTGATGCATGATCACGAAGTTTCACCATTGTTTGCTTCCACTGCAAAAAGTCTCTAGTCTTTGTAGAAAATCTGACAACATCATAGTTTTGTAATAAATATTTCAAGTCCTGTATCAAATTGAATAATAATGGATCTGATCCTTGGAGTTCTTCATACCCACTATTATCTAAAGCTTGTAAAGCATCGTTGAAATATCCTCTCATGATTAACTTTTTCAAATAGTTGGACCAGAACAAAAAGTTTTTGTATGGTTTTTCATTTGATAGCATGGCTTCTTGAGCTAATAATTCATCTGGTTGAATGTTGGCTCTGTTAACCCAAATAGTGAATAAAGTTATTCTTTCATCTGGCTTGGAGAAGTATAGTGCGTTGAACAAGTTCAAAACGTTCAATGTTTCTTCATAGTTGAACAAAAACATATCATCTGTTTCGATTGTGCTCTTCAATTGACTAGATATCAAATTGTTCATATTGCCAATAACTGAGTTCATTAATCCTTGTAAAATAGTTCTCTTTTGCTCAGTGTTTTCTTTTATTTTGCTTACTAACCCTATGTTGAAATCTTCGTCATCTTCATCTTGATAATATGTTTTGTAAGCTCGGTTTGATAGAAGTGGTTCAAAATCATTAAAGACTTTCTCCAAAAATTGAACGTACTCTTTAGAATTGTCAAGATTTGTTGGTAGATCAAATGGGTACAATTTTTCTTCACTTTCAGTTTCGATTTTAGTTGTCTCTGTCATACCATCCTCGCCTTTTTTTGAAGAGGATAAAAATAGTAGGCCAGAATCGTTTGCTTTATCTAACGAAAACTTTAAACTTCTACCCTTCTTCAGCCAATCTTGGTTGTTCTTTGTAATTGGGGCATCGTCATAAGGAAGAGATGTTAAAGGTAATTGTGTCATTTCATCAATTTCAAGCTTCTCCTCAGAAGATTCCGTCCCCATATAATGATCATATTTATTAGGCAGAACAATTTCTTTCATTATCTGGTCGTCTGATTCTTTTGTGCTATTGGTATCAGTTTTGTTCTCGTTAATATTATTCTTGTTGTCATTGTCGTTATTGATATTATTCAAGGAAAATCCGTTTGTATTAGGTAAATTACCAAAAGGCGAATTGGAATTGGATTCAAAAGTAAACATTCTTTGAAAAGTTGATATGATAAAAATAAAAACCCCTTCTTCTAATATTTTCAAACCAAAATTAACAGAAAGAGTATATTCTGAATCTAATGAATGCTTTCAAAACAAATGAATCCAAGTTGAATCCAAACTGAAGCAAAAAATATCAAAGGGACAAGAAGAAGTAAAAACAAAGGTCTGTCATTTTGTTCTTACGTGCCTAATTTTAGAGCTTTTTCAGATTATTGTGCAAAGCACGACTGCTAAAATTTTATTTGAATCTATTTGAAAATGGGTTTGGTTGCAAGGTTACGCTAGCTACCTGGTGACAAGAAGGTCTTGAAAACAGGCACCTCAATTGGAACTTTTGTCCTGTAATCTAATATATTTTTCAGATAGTATCAAATTTATAATTTGACCAAAAAAATGGTGGTCAAAGACTTGCAAAAGGATGCTGGATTTGATCCCAATACCACAGAAGGAATAACAAGATTCTTAAGAAATAAGACAACAACGATAAGTCAGATCTACAGCACATCTTTACAACTACTGGATCCAGATTCAAATCTCAACCTTCCAAGTGGAGAAAGGTTTATTTTTGAACTTGTGTGCGATAGATTGAAAACGATCGATTTTAGAACAAATCAATTAGTTTGGGACCTTTTCAGTAGAGTTTGGTTAAAGTTCAATGACAACAAGAGTTTACTCTCAGTTAGAACCAAGATCTGCAACAGTTTGAAACTTAATGAAATTATTGTTTCTGCATTGAATGATTTTGAGAACAATGACATGTGTAGTAACGACGAACTTATCAACAGTTTTGTTAACTGTATTCAATTATTATTGAACGCTTCAAGATTAGTTTTCACAAATGATCAAAGTGTGACCATTATTTCACTTCTACTGAACATTGCAGTCAATAACAAATCCACATTTTCAAGAGATCTATATAGAAAGATTGCATTGATTATTCATCAGATCTTTAAACTTTCTAATACCAACAATGTGAAATATTCAAAGAAGAATGTGACCAATTTCTGTGCAACCTGCTTACCAAACATCATGGTCATGATAGGAAGGAAAAAGTCCATTGAAAATAATAACTTAATCTCCATCATTCAAGAGATACTATTCAGAAAAGAAAATATAGCAAATTTACAAGAAAATATTGGATTCTATTGTCAAAAGGCTTCGCTCCAACAACAAACTACATCTGATTCAATTATATATTTGTTTCAACTAATTGTTTCAAGGGTTGACATCAAAGAACTAGAGCTAATCTTTACAGAAATCACTTCCAAATTTCCACATGTTTCTGGTGCACTTTTGAAGGAGATAACTAGCATGAATAAAACGTTATCAGCAGACTTTTTATCCCAACTAGTTGAAGCATCTTTGAATTCTACTCAAAATGATTACGATCTTATAATACAATCACTCGAGAGAAATTCGGAGGTTGGATTCAATTTTACTGACTCCATATTCAAATTAGTCTTTTCTTCAAACTCTGAAAATAATATCTCACTAATGATTTCTTTGTTCAATTGTTATGTGCGATCAAGAGAGATTCCACAATTTGTTCAAATTTGGAAAAAGCACATCACTGAAACCAACAATTCCACCAATACTATAATATGCGGCCAATTTGTGGAAGAAGTTTCAAAGCACATCATCTCATTATCTCAAGTTCAATTGATTAGATTAACTGAAGAATTGGTTACCGACTACCAAAACAGTATCAGAGCAACCTCAATGGTTTTATGTTCTGTTGCCATTGGTTTACTAACTGGTGTTACTGGTTCAGTTCATAATGCAATCAATAAAACTTTAATATCTAACATCGAAAAGTTGAAAGCTGTTTTGCTTCCAATTTTCAAATATACGATTACAGGATCAGCAAAAGACGAATATCATTGGAAATTGTTGTCACTTGTTTTGATGCTTTACGATTTAGAAGAATTATCGACCGATGTTGACTTTTCACAAATCATTGATTGCAAAAATACCCAATTAGAATCATATTATTTGACTGTGCTTAGAATACTAGAACAAGAACCAGCTTTATCCTCTACTGAGTTCACTGAACACTTTGTTAAATATTTCAAGAGCTCCACCACCGAGTTCAAACAGTTGATTTTCAATAGATGGTTTGTTTTGTTAAATCATATATTGACCACTGACGAATTAAAACAAATTATTGGGGCCACTTTGGAGGTTGCATCTGATGGATTACTGTCCGAAATTTTATCAAATGTGTTCATTCATGAACAATCCCGCTTGATCCAGGAATTGATTTCTGGATTGATAGCGAGTTTGAAGAGCAATGATGCATCATCAATCAGTTTTATTGAATTTATTCCTGTTCAGTGTTATAGAAAACAACAAAGAGAAGAAATGTTAAATGCGTTGCAAATCATCTCAATAGATACAAAAAATGCATTGGACGTTCAAATTAAGTCAAGAAGATCAACGTTGCATATTTTGGAGCATCCAACTTATAGATCAAATATTGAAACTGAATTGTCAGCCATCTTTGAATTGGTTGAATCATCCTTAAATTCTGAAGTTCTTGAATTGTCTTTAAACATTGTTGAAGTTGTTTACACTCTACATTTAAAACAATCTTCCGATAAATCATCTTCAAAATTCATCGAAAAATCATACAAAAAACTAATTTCAAAATTCTCAAAGGTTAAGGCCAGTAAAAGCATCGAAAAATCTGCTGTTTTAAACTCCTCTTTATGCTTAATCCGATCTCAAAGACAGTTGAAAAAGAATACAAGCGATTTTCATGATGAATTGATTGAAGGTTTAAGTGATACATGTACCAAGTTGCTATCGAAAGAAAAGAAATTGGTATGCACTTCCGACGTTTGCTGGTTGTTAAACACATTAGCTGAATTAAAATCATGGGATTTGAAATTTGTGCCTGATGAAAAATGCCGTGATATCATCAAAAAGTTGGGAACTTTATATGGTTCAGATATACGTGTTCAAAGTTTCTTATTCAAGTTGGTAAGTAGAATACCATCTTATTCCTCTAAGTTTGTGATGGCTTTGTTCATTAATTTGGGTTTAAATGAACATAGTATAGAAAGCTTGCATTATTACGTCAAAACCATCTCCGAAACAAGTTCTGAGAGTTTCTATGAATCTTGGAAACTCCCACTAGAATCATTCGAACAGCTCAAAGCTGTTGATGAATTAAATCCATATATTGAGTTACTGGTATCATTTTTGTTGGAAGCCAAAAAGCCAGAGGATGGTTCTTTGAGTCAAGTTCAACACTATACCATGGCTTCTATTTCAACCGTTTTAAGTGTGGAGGATGTCAAATTAGCTGCTCATTTACCAAGTTTGCTTTCCTTTGTGAAAATTGTGAAATTGCTTATTGCTAACAAGAGTTGGACCTTAACCCAATATTCATTAGAACTTGCTGTCAACTTTATCAATAAAATTGCATGCTTGATTACAAAGCTAGATGGAACTTACGTTACACAAGAATCTTCTAAGAAATTATTTGTTGAAATTTACATACAGCTATCACAGTGTGTCTCCAATATACTTTTATTCCAAAGGTATAGATTCTCGAACAGACAGCATTTATTGATGTCCCCATTTATTCCGTTAATGGAATCCTTGTTTGACAAGAACAACAGCAATTTGCCTAGTTCATTAGTAATTGGAAACTCCAAGGACTGTGGTTTAGCATTTCAAAGATTGATGAGTAACTTATGTGAGCCATCAACCAACTCAACCTCAACACTACATAATAGTGACTCTTCAAACAAGGATGCATCGTTGACCACTGCTTTATCCGTTATGAAATTACAACTAAGAAGATCGTTACCTGTTCTATTATTTAACTATTTGAAGTTTTACTTACAGTTCCACTTGAACTTGGAATTGAAAGGCTTTTTGGATACGAGTTTGTTTTTGATTTTTGATGTCTTAACTTTAAATGAGTTGAATTACGTCAACTTGAGTTTAGATTCTCAAAGCAGAATCATTTTCAAGAACATCTACGAAGATTATAAGAAGTATGGTAAGTGGAAAGAAGAATAGGCATGTTTTTACTTTTCTTGCATGTAGAATATTTTTGTCCTACCAATATTTAGTAATATGTAAGTATATATAGTTGTACATTACCAATCATAAGCATAATATAATCAAATTTAGATAAATCGATCTATTAACTATTATCAAGTTTCGAAGTTTCTTTCTGCTCCTTCTAAATTATAAGCCGCACGTTGACAGTTTGTCTTCCGATAAAAAGAAAAATCTTTTTGGTCAGATTTCACATTTACATACATTATTATTTTTCATTTACCCTTTTAGGTACCACATCAAATTGCTTGCTAGTTTTTATTATACATAGCATACAAAGAGATAACTTGAATTTTATACAAAACATAAAATGGTTGAAATTACTGAGATTACAGAAGAAGAAATTGTTCATTCAGTTGCCAGTAAATGGGATGAAAAAAGATATGTTCCAAAGGCAGGTGAACCAGCTCTACCACCACAGTTGTCTGATCTAGCCAGTAAATCTACTCCTGAAGTCATGGCTGAATTGAACAGATTACCACTTTTTATGACCGAATTAGATGAAACAGATGGTAATGATGGTGAAAATATCCAAGTTGAAGCTTTGAAAGCACTTGCCTATGAAGGTGATCCCGATGAGATTGCCACTAATTTCAAGAACCAAGGTAATGATTGCTACAAAGCCAAGCAATACAAGAGTGCTGTTGAATACTATACCAAAGGTCTTGACGTTGACTGTGGTGTTGATGATATCACATCTTCATTATATTTGAATAGAGCTGCTTGTAATTTGGAGCTTAGAAACTACAGAATGTGTATCAACGATTGTAAGGAATGTCTCAAATTGCAAACAAAGAATGTGAAAGCACTTTTCAGATCAGCAAAAGCCTTCTTTGCTATTGATAAATTTGATGAAGCTGAAAGTGTTCTAGGATATGCTGTCAGTATTGACGACAAAAATGCTGCTGTCAATGGATTAATTAAACAAATTGCTCAAAGAAAGAAAGTTCTGGCTGAGCTTGCTGAAAAGAAAAAAAAAATTGAAGAAGAAAAAATAAGAGTCCAAGAAACTTTAGGACAAGCAATCGCGTTGAGAGGAATGTCCATTCTAACAACACCTAGACCAGCTGAGATGTTAGAAGGTACTAAGCTTCGTTTAGAAGATAAGGATGATGTGGAATCCCAACTGATTTTCCCAGCAATGATTATTTATCCAACTACTGATGAATTTGACTTTGTTGCTGAAATAAGTGAGTTGACAACCCCTATAGAGTTGATGGAGATGATTATGGACAGACCAGAATCATACTTTGAAGATCCAAAGCATGTCAACTTCAAACCAAAGAAACTGGAAGCATATATGGAAACCGAATCAGGAGGATTAATTAAAGTTGGTAAAAAGGCTGCTATTAACTCTGCTTTGATGTCACAAAAGCCAAAAGTTCCATTGTTTGATAACTCTCTAAGAATCTACTTTGTGCCGAAAGTTGATTCTGCTGACTGGATTTCCAAATGGAGTAAGCAAAGAGCATTAGAAACGAGACAATGATTATTTTTGTGTTTATAATATAGAGATTAATATGATATAATTATAATATTCAAACTGGGGTATACTAGTATGATACACTTTGATTTTGAAAAATGGAGTAGAGTAAGAAAAAGGGGTAAAAAGTATTATAGAAGCTGAAAGTGCGTCACTCAAAATAAGCCGCTGTCAAATAAAAGAAAAATTTTTGAAACTTAGAATTTGTATGCCATTATTCACAAAGCAGTTTTAAAGATACTACTTCGATTAATAATAGTAGGTCTTTGAATTGAATTTTGAATTCGTTCATTATATAGACAACCAAACACACTAAAATAATGTCATTAGTTGCAAATAAAAGAAAGAGACTATCCACTGGTTTGGCAGTGACACAAAAAGTGTTTGTCAGATCCCGTAACGGTGGTGCCTTAAAGATCGTTAGAGAACACTACTTGAGAGATGATATTCCATGTTCATCAGCCTGTTGTAAAGCCTGTACAGACTTCTATAGACCAGATCCAGACGGCGACACCCCCAAACCAGTCTTATCAGATACTCCATTGAGCATAAAGTCAGAAAATATTGGAAAGCATTACTTACTATTGGATACCAATGTTGTTTTAAATGTAATTGATATGCTAGAAAGTGATATGGTATTTTATGATGTTATTATCCCACAAACTGTTTTGGAAGAAGTCCGTAACAAAAGTTATCCAATTTACTTAAGACTAAGAACTTTGTGTAAGAGTGAAGAAAAAAGATTTGTTGTTTTCCATAATGAATTTAAAGCATCATCTTACCTTGCAAGAGAAAAGGGTGAGACTATCAATGACTATAATGACAGATTAATCAGACAATGTGCCAAATTTTATACCAAACATTTAAAGAAAGAAGATATTAATGTTGTTTTGTTAACAAGTGATAAAGACAACATCACAAAGGCAAAAAGTGAAGATATAATTTCTATGACTCTACAAGATTATATTAAATTATTACCAAACGCAAAGGAATTGGAAGATATGCTTCCGTCAGCTGACAACTTCTCCTCGCAATTGAACGAAATCAGATACCCAGAATATTATACATCTTCGAGACTAATGGGTGGTATCAAAAATGGAACTCTTTATCAAGGTCCTATCAATATTTCATCATACAATATCCTAGAAGGTTCTGTCTCGGTCTCTACATTACCAAAACCATTACTTGTTTTGGGCAGAGAAAATTTGAATAGAGCCTTTAATGGTGATCATGTTGTTGTTGAACTTCTGCCAAAAAGTAAATGGCAAAAACCGTCCACTGAAATTATTGACGAAGAAACAATCAACAAGAATGAAATTGGTGACGAAGAAAATGAAATTGTTATTACTGATCAAGAAAGAAGATTATTAGCTCAAGAGGCCGTTCAAGCGCAAGGTGTTTCTGAAGATGATCAAAGAGTGGTTCCCACTGCTAGAGTTGTCGGTATCATCAAGAGAAGTTGGAGATTGTATGTCGGTCAATTAACTCCAAACTCTGTTAACAAGGATCAAATTGGTGGTAACTCTGCTAAGAGTTGTTTTGTTATCTTGATGGATAGATCATTACCAAAAATAAGAATAAGAACCAGAAGAGCCAAAGAGTTGGCCGGTAAAAGAATTGTCATTGCTGTTGATTCGTGGGCTTCCAACTCGAAATTCCCCGATGGACATTTTGTCAGAACATTAGGTGAAGTTGAAGATAAAGATGCTGAACAAGAAGCTCTACTATTAGAACATGACGTTGAATACAGACCTTTCTCAAAGAATGTGTTGGACTGTTTACCAAAAGAAGGTCATGACTGGAAGGTTCCTGAAAACTTGGAAAATGGTGATCCTCAATTAGCTCAAAGAAGAGATTTGAGAGATAAATTGATTTGTTCCATTGATCCTCCAGGTTGTGTTGATATTGATGATGCTTTACACGCTAAGAGATTGCCAAACGGTAACTACGAAGTTGGTGTCCATATTGCTGATGTTACTCACTTTGTGAAGGCTGCTAGTGCTTTAGATCAAGAAGGTGCTTCGAGGGCCACATCTGTTTATTTAGTTGACAAGAGAATCGATATGTTACCAATGCTATTAGGTACAGATTTGTGTTCCTTGAAACCTTATGTTGATAGATTTGCATTTTCCACTATTTGGGAACTTGATGAAGATGCCAATATCGTTAACGTTGAATTTTTCAAGTCTATTATCAGATCCAGAGAAGCGTTTGCTTATGAACAAGCACAAATAAGAATTGATGACAAGTCTAAGCAAGATCCATTGACCCAAGGTATGAGACATTTGTTAATGCTATCAAAGAAGTTGAAGCAAGGAAGAATGGACTCCGGTGCTTTGAATTTAGCTTCTCCAGAAGTTAAGGTTCACATGGACAGCGAAACATCAGATCCAGGTGAAGTTGAAATTAAGAAACTCTTAGACACTAACTCTTTAGTTGAAGAGTTCATGCTTCTAGCCAATATCTCAGTTGCTAAAAAGATTTACGATGCCTTCCCTCAAGTTGCAATGTTGCGTCGTCACGCAGCTCCACCTGTTGCCAACTTTGAAGTGTTGAATGATATGCTTCGTGTTAAAAAGGGTATGAATATTTCTTTGGAAAGTTCTAAAGCTTTGGCTGATTCCCTAGATAGATGTGTTGATGAAAGTGATCCCTATTTCAACACTTTGTTGAGAATTATGGCTACAAGATGTATGATGGCTGCCGAATACTTTGCATCTGGTAATTATGGTTATGAAGATTTTAGACATTATGGTTTGGCAACAGAAATTTATACCCATTTTACTTCTCCAATTCGTAGATACTGTGATGTGGTTGCTCATAGACAATTAGCAGCAGCTATTGGTTATGAACCATTGCACGCTATTCATAGAGACAAGAGTAAGATGGATTTGGTTGTTAAGAACATTAATAAACGTCACAGAAATGCACAATTTGCTGGTAGAGCAAGTATCGAGTATTACGTTGGTCAAGTTATGAAAAACAACGAAAGTTCACAAGAAGGTTACGTTATTAAAGTGTTCTCCAATGGTATTGTTGTTTTAGTTCCTAAGTTTGGTGTTGAAAGTTTAATCAAACTAGAAACTTTAGGTGATGTCAACTCTGCTGAATTTAGTGAAGAAAAATATAAGTTGTCATTCAAGGATAAGGAAGGACGTTTCAGAGAGATTTCCGTCTTTGACAAAGTTGAAGTGTTTGTCAAATCACAGCTTGATGAAATGACAGGTAAGAGAAAGGCTCAATTATTACTCAAATGATCTAATCATTTGAACTCCTGTGTATATTTTGTGTATTTCTATAGATTGAAAACAATTATAACATCTTTTTTAAAACATTTATAAACAAGTGAAATAGGTCCACTGTCAAAACGGGATATCTTTTATATGGGCGCACGACCCTTTTTTTTTTTGTTCAGTGATTCTTCTTGTAGATTTAATCTATTGGTAAATTTTTCAGGCCTTTGATCAAAGAAGCCTGTTTAAGATGGAGTTAAGTTAATTCAAATCATCTTCTTGTCTTGTTTATCGCTATTAATCCATTTATATACCTTCCATAATTAAAGCAGAATGTCTAGTATAGGTTTACAATTGCGTCAAGCAGTCCCTTCAATTGATCCAGTTGTGGCAGATTATGCAAGTGGTTACGTTAGTCACATCACAAATGCAACTGAAGATTCGGTTCTTGCTCAACAATTAGATATTCCAAAGGAAATCAGTTTTTTACAAGAACTGTTAATTAGTGCTGGTGGTAATGAAACCAAGGTTCAAACTTTGGTGGAAAAGATCCAGCAAACATTAAGCAAGAAATTGAGCGATAACATGGCTAAATTAGCAATCACTGGCGATACTTCAAAGAGATTATTAGATATCGACCTCATAAACAACCAACAAAGAGATTTAGATTCTTCTTTGGCTTTATTACAGTCAACTACTGATATTGAACACACTGGTAGACACGTGGAAACCAGAGTTGACAAGAAGAAGTTACAAAAGGCTGAAGCTAAGATTGCAAAGAAGGTTGCCAAGAGAGCTAACAAGTTTGTTCAATACGAAGCCTCTAAGTTAATCAGCGATTCAAAGACAGAAGATTACGATTCCTTCTTCTTGAAAGTTAATCCTATCGATTTTGGTGCTGGTGCCGGTAAATCTAAGGATATTAAGATTGATACATTCGACTTGTACGTTGGCCAAGGTCAGAGAATCTTATCTGATGCTCAATTGACTTTAGCTTATGGTAGAAGATACGGTTTGGTTGGTCAAAATGGTATCGGTAAATCTACATTATTGAGAGCTTTATCCAGAAGAGAATTGAACATTCCTAAGCATATTACTATTTTACACGTTGAACAAGAAATTATTGGTGATGATACCCCTGCTTTACAATCTGTTTTAGACGCCGATGTTTGGAGAAAGCAATTGTTAAGTGATGATGGTAAGATTAATGAAAGAATTACAGAAATTGAAGAATTGAAGAAAGAATTCGATGAGGATTCTTTAGAAGTCAAGAGACTAGAAAACGAACAAAATGATTTAGTTCAAAAACTTGAAGAAGTTCACGAGAAACTAAGTGAAATGGAATCTGATAAGGCTGAAGGTAGAGCTGCTTCTATCTTATACGGTTTAGGTTTCACTGAAGAAACACAACATAACCCAACAAAGACATTCTCTGGTGGTTGGAGAATGAGATTGTCCCTTGCCAGAGCATTGTTCTGTAAGCCAGATTTATTATTGTTGGATGAACCTACCAATAACTTGGATGTTCCTTCCTCGACATATCTTGCACATTACTTACAAACATATCCATCTACATTGTTAGTTGTGTCGCACGATCGTGCCTTCTTGAATGAAGTTGCAACTGATATTATTCATCAACATTCTGAAAGATTAGATTACTACAGAGGTTCTAACTTTGATAGTTTCTACAACACAAGAGAAGAAAGACTCAAAATTCAAAAGAAGGAATACGAAAACCAAATGGCGATCAGAGAACATTTACAAGCTTTCATCGACAAGTTCAGATACAATGCTGCTAAATCTTCAGAAGCCCAATCAAGAATTAAGAAGTTGGAAAAGTTACCAGTTTTGGAAGCACCACACGAAGACAAACAAATTACATTCAAGTTTCCAGATCCAGAAAAATTATCCCCACCAATTTTACAATTGCTTGGTGTTTCTTTCGGTTATGATCCAAAGAAACTATTATTAAATGATGTTGATATGGATGTCCAAATGGATTCAAGGATTGCATTGGTTGGTGCTAACGGTTGTGGTAAGACCACATTATTGAAGATTCTAATGGGTGCAAACACTCCATTGGATGGTTCAGTTTCCAGAAACTCAAGATTAAGAATTGGTTATTTCGCTCAACATCACGTTGACGGTATGGATTTAACATTGAATGCTGTTTCATGGATGAGTTCTAAATTCCCAGGTAAGACTGATGAAGAATATAGACGTCATTTGGGTTCTTTTGGTATCACTGGTTCTTTGGCTTTACAAAACATGAAGTCATTGTCTGGTGGTCAAAAATCCAGAGTTGCATTTGCTTCTTTATGTATGACAAACCCACATATCTTAATTTTGGATGAACCTTCCAATCACTTGGATACATCAGGTTTGGATGCATTGAATGATGCATTGAAGAACTTCAAGGGTGGTGTCTTGATGGTGTCGCACGATGTTTCCATGATTAATACCGTTTGTAAAGAAATCTGGGTCAGTGAAAATGGTACTGTTAGGCGTTTCGATGGTGACATTTACGACTATAAGAAATACATTTTGGCAAATGCTGATAAATCGGGTGTGGTTAATAGACATTAGGTATCTATTCCGGTTTTATATTATTTATAGTTCAATATATAATTTTTTTAATTATAGTTTTGGTTCGTTGCATATATCGTATAAATTCAAAATATTAAGATCTATGATAAAAAAACTGGCTAAGGATATCTTGGTTCATTCAAATCAATTAACTCCAACTGTTCAAAATCTATCCCTAGTTTTATTTTGTTGTCTTTTTGGAACGTTAGATTTAGTAGGTTTAATAATTTTCTTCTAAACTTCAAAAACGCATATGTAGTATATAAGCTTTTGGAAATAAGAATGTTAAAAGAAAATGTTGTTAGTAAATGATGAAATAAAAGGCTCAAAGATGCAGGGCAAAAAAAAAAAAGGTGTGGTTCTTACAATAGAAAAAGGGCAAAAAAAAGCTGAGCGTTTGACAAACCGTCCCCTTCCTTGGCTGGAATGTATCTCATATGGTACATGTTTGTTTGCTCATCAAAAAACTCATATTTGTAAAAAGTGTTTAATTTAACTAAAAAAATAACAAGACTTAAAATGAAGTGTAACGTGACGGTGAAAAAAGTAACTGTGAAACTCTTGAAAGAAAGAACCGCCATATCTAATTCCCTCAATATCGATATCCATGGTATAACCTCCCCAAAAAGTCCTGTGAAGGCAACGGCCATTAAACCAATATCAAGAGGCATAGCAATCTTAAGGAATATGTTATCAGTAATAATTTCTTGTTGTGTTGATATTGAAATTGAAAAATTGGGAGCTAAACCATACAATATCACCGTGAAATCCACTACTGACATGGGTTCTGAGTTCCAAGTGGTTTCTCCCACCAACTGTTTCAAATATTTTGGTTTTTGGAACAAGGCTTGATTTGGAATATCGGAGTTTGATTCGATTGGTTGGTTTATTGGATTTGAAAATTTGATACCCAATGTTAAAAGTTTATCATCATTACTTGAAATTAGAGTTGGTGTAAATTTTTGATTGAAAGTGTGGGTTTCATCATCAGTATCAGAAATGTAATGGCCGTTCTCGTGAACAAGTTTAATGAATTCAAATGATATGCTACAACTTAGTTCAGGAAAATCAATAACTGTAATTAAACATTTCAATTCAGTATCTTCAGTAAATTGTATGCCGTCATAAAGGATAAATTCGCTTTCAAAGTTCAAATTAATGTCAGATATTTCATTGTCTAATTCTTTCAATTCTAAATTAACTGAAACAAAACAACTAGTTTCTATTATTTGATTCCCGAATGAGAGTGATATTTCTTTCTCTGGTATAGTATAGGTGTTGACTTTGTTTTCGTTTTTTGTATTTAATGGGATTCGATTTTTAAAGGACAATACTAGCGCTGAAAAGGGTCTTGAATGTAGCAGGATTCTTTCAAGAGTATTATAATGCTGTACTTCTATAGGACTATATTCTGCCATTATCTATATTTTATTATTCCATTAAAACCCTTCTTTTTTTCTCTTTGCTTGCCTATCAGGGGGTTATTGTTTTCTTTTTTCATACAAGTTAAAGTAAAGTAAAACAAGCGGCTTTGATGTTGTCGCATATTCAATTGGATGAACTTGATTTGAACATCAGTGAGAATTTAAAAGAGGGTTCGTTATTTACGAAAAATTTCCAGTTTATTTATTGCTTAAAAATGAGTTTAAAGAAAGGGGAGTTTAAATACAATTCAAATTGTCATACACTAATGTACTATTGAGTAATAATTGCTATATTAATCAAAGCCAAATAAGATTGCACAATTTAAAAACTATGAAAATCTCAAATCCTTCTGGAAATGATTTGCCAATCACTCAAGTACTGTCAATACTTTAGATAATCAATACAATCCAGTAAATAGGAATCATATTTATTTATTACTTATTATCAGCCAACTCCTATATTTTTTATATTTATCAAGTAAATCAACTATCAAGATAAAATACAACAAATTACTACGTCGCAATGGGAAACAAAGATATATATGCCGCACAGTTTCTATTTTTCACTTTTTTTTTTCGTAAACCTTTGACAGCTAAGTTATATCCCAACATTTTTGATTTTAGGGATGTTTGGCTTCTTTCTGATCCTTGAAGTTGTGGCACTGTGATAGTATAGTTAAAAGTAGATAATATATACTTCATAAACTACATAACCACTTTATTTTATCCAGTCTTGGCTTTTTGATCAGCTGGAACACCAATAGATGATGAGGCTGATACCGAAGGAAAAACAGTTTTCCGTAACAATTTTACACAGCCCCAGACGAGAATGGAAATGAGTCAAAAGAAACAACTTTATTACGAATCGGATGATGAATTAAATGATAGCGTGTTGAAACGATCGAATAGTACAAAAATAGTAATTTGGTTGATTCACACAAGTGTTAACCACTCACTGGTTTAGAAAATTTGCCACTCTATATTGATTCAAATGTTGTAAGCCAAGATATATCAGTTAAATAATCCGAGTAAAATCTTTATAATAAATAACCAAGACTAGTGATGTAACTTACTTGTAATCAAAGAAAGCATCAAAGAAGACGTTCAAATGACAGAAGCAAAAGAGAAAAAAAAACAAAAACAAAAAAAAGTACTGTAAACACAACTCTACACACCACAGATAAGAGTCACTTCGTCATTCCGTCATCAGTCTCTCATCATGTCGTCATCGATAAAAATATCAGGCGCGAAAAAAAAGTAAAAAAAAAAACATTAGATAAAGGATAAAGAAGAAAAGTATGTTTACTATACTATTAGTTCCAAAAGTCATCCTATTATTAATGGTATAATTTTGATTTTCACATGGAGCTAACGAATTAGTTTGATAACACTCAGCCATCTCTGCAACCACTCAACAGATGAATCAAAATTCCGTCAATAAAACGTAAACAACGGATTTATAGATCTTGGAATTATTTTTCAGATCTCCAGAGAGGAACCCGAAGTGACTCTTTGTTGTTTCTTTTGTTTAACAGTTTTTCCACCATAATAAACCAAAATAGCCTGTGAAACGTCCCTTTTTTGTCTTTTTTTTTTGTCAATGACGTATGGTATGTGTCACCCCCAAAAGTGGGATGAACAGGTCTAGCGAATCCCAACGTTTCTTTATCTATTCGTTAATACAACATTTTGCAAATCGCAATAAGATATCACAAGAAACATATACTGTATGCCATACACCACCATACACCAAACACCAAATATTAAAATGTATTATTCTTTTAATAACACACCATTTTTCTATCCGTCAGTCAATTCGGGTACCTATCAAAAACCAATCCCAAACCGTAGGACTCCGGCCAACCAACCTGACTATTATCCCAAAACAGCCTAGTTTTTGTGTCTTTCGGAATACAGAGGCAAGTCCGACAGAACGATTTTAGCTGGAAAAAGAAACAGCAGCACCGCCACGTTTGCTTTCCCAAATCAGCAGGGTGATGTTGCGCCACATACTCCAACCAAATTTCCTTTTGCGTTTTCGCATTCCCATGATCACTTGTCATCTCTTTCTTTACTGCTGCTCAACTCTGGCCCATTTTTGCACATGTATTTAAATACTTCCATTTATCCCTTTATTTCCCCCCAATTGATTTTTGATAAACCATACAATTAATTAATTAATATTCTGCAAACAGTACAACTTCCATTACTGATTGTTTATCATAATTTGTCCTCAGTTATTCAAACTTAGGTACTATCCATTCCATTATCGTCGTCCAACTACAATAAATACTATAAAAAAAATACAACATGTCTGCCTCAAATAGATTACAAAAAATCTCTTCTGTTTTATCCCCACCTTCCAATTGCGCTACCGTCTTACCAGCAGACATCCCTGAAAAACCATTCAAGTTAACTGTTGTTGGTTCAGGTAACTGGGGTTCTACTATCGCTAAAGTTGTTGCCGAAAATGCTATCGAAAGACCACAAGAATTCGATCAAACCGTTAAAATGTGGGTTTTCGAAGAATTAGTTGACGGTGAAAAATTAACCGATATAATCAACACCAAACATGAAAACGTTAAATATTTACCAGGTATCACTTTACCATCAAACGTTGTTGCTGTCCCAGATGTTGTTGACGCTTGTGCCGATGCCGATTTGATCATCTTCAACATTCCTCATCAATTCTTACCAAGAGTTTTAGCCAACTTGAAGGGTAAAGTTTTACCAACTGCTAGAGCAATCTCTTGTTTGAAGGGGTTAGAAGTCACACCAGACGGATGTAAGTTATTATCAACTTATATTACTGAGGAATTAGGAATTAAATGTGGTGCTTTATCAGGTGCTAACTTAGCTCCAGAAGTTGCCAGATGTAAATGGTCAGAAACTACAGTTGCTTACAAGATCCCTCACAATTTCAGAGGTAAAGGTAAAGATATCGATTCCACAGTTTTAAAACACGTTTTCCACAGACCATATTTCCATGTTAGAGTTATCCACGATGTTGCTGGTGTTTCTATTGCTGGTGCTTTAAAGAATATTGTTGCCATGACTGCTGGTTTCGTTGAAGGTTTAGGTTGGGGTGATAACGCTAAAGCTGCTGTTATGAGAATTGGTATAGTTGAAACGATTCGTTTTGCTAAAACTTTCTTTGAAGATTGTCACACCGCAACTTTCACTAACGAATCTGCTGGTGTTGCCGATTTAATTACAACTTGTGCCGGTGGTCGTAACGTTAGAGTTGGTAAGTACATGGCTGAACATAGAGTTTCTGCTCACGAAGCTGAAAAGGCTTTATTGAAAGGTATGTCTTGCCAAGGTATCTATACCACTAAAGAAGTTTTTGATTTCTTAAGTAATATGGGTAAAGTTGACCAGTTCCCATTATTCAAAACAACCTATCAAATTATTTATGACGGAATGCCAATTGAAAAGTTACCAGAATTATTAGAAGCTATGGAGGATTAATTTCAAACAAAAATTCATCACACATTACACTATACATATATTCTCATGAACTTTTTCAATGAATAAATAAGAAATAAAAAAATGGAAACAAAACTTGAGGAAGTTTTTTTTTAGTCGCTTGAAAACAGAGGGAAATAAACAGGACAAAAAGTTAGTCATTAAACACTACAATTTCAGTCCTCTGTTAAGCAGTTCTTAGTTTCAATTTTCAGATTCTTATCTTCATCTCCCCCCATAATTTCTCATACTTGTTCTTTTGTAAATTCTTTCAAGTGGAGATGGAGATTACAATCCACCCTAACCCCCATTTGTGTAATACTATTTTTTTTTCTCCCTTTTTTTCCTTTTAATTGCATTTTCAATAATTACTTTTCTGTTTTACAATATACATTTTTTATGAATCATATTTTTGACTAGTAAAGTATAGTGGCCAAATTACCGCAACACCACTTATCGCCAACCACCAGGCAGGCAGATATTTCGGTGGCTCTCCTCCGCGGAACTACCCTTCCCCCTTGACTCTCACACCATCTCCAACTCCCCTGGCCGCAAGGCCCGACACCAAAGGGCAACGCACGGCTTTTACATTTTAGTATTATCGTTCGAGTAGTGAGTTGCACACTCAACCTATTTTTATTCAATTTTAACATGATCGAACCCAATTTTTAAATTCAACATGAACTCTCAATCCAACAACTTTTCGAATCTTTTCAAAAAATATCCACAACCAGCAATACACACACAACTTATCATATATATTCAATACCAATATGTTAATGCTTAGATCAATAGGTATTCATGCCTCTTCTGCTAAAAGAGTCAGCAGTCTTTTAAGTTCATCTTTGAAGAGACCAAATCAATTTTCACTATTTTCCAAATCATCACTATCATCATTATCAATTAGCAAGAGATTCAGTTCAACACAAACAACCAAAATTCCACAACCTGAATTAACACCACAAGAAATCAAACTTGCCAGTGAGTTGTCATGGGAACAATTCCTTTCTTTACGTAAACAACAACGTCGTATTTCACTTTTCGGTTCTGGTTTGGCTGCATTTTTAGCAATCACTATTTCTTATGGTTACACTTCACAAATTGAACTAGATTTAACAGAAACAGTCTTTGGATTAGATACATTCACCGTCTTGATCGGTGGTATCATGTCAATGGGTATGGTTGGTTTCTTGCTAGGTCCTTCTTTGTTAGGTGACCCATTATTTGCATTGGCTCACAGAAAGGTTTATAAGGCTTTCTCTGCAAAGCAAAAACTGTTTTTGAAACACATTATCAAACGTAGAGTTGATGCTTCAAGACAGAGTATGAATAACCCGGTTCCTGATTATTACGGTGAAAAAATCGGTTCTCTGAAGGATTATAGACAATGGTTAAGAGATGGTTATGAATACAAAAGAAAAGCTAGAGAATTCTTGTGATTTAGTTTAATTAAATAAGACCGGCTTGTCTTATTTACTTTAATATCTTCTCTTTTCTTTTCTTTATTCGTTGTTGTTAATATCTATATTCTTAACTTGTTATGATTTTGTTTTCTCAACTTTTGTCACTCAACCTATTATTCCAACTGTTTTTTTTTGTATATATTTCTATGTAAGTTTGCAATGATCACTCATGCTTATATCTGTTATTTTATAAGTTATTTTGTAAAATACCGATGATTAATTGCTCTTTGTTATACAAAAACACCCTTTGATTTTATAGTCATAAACGCTACAAAGTATAGGTCAAATACGTGCTTACATAAGTTTTTGCATCAGCCATACAAAATTGCAAAGTTGTCGATCGATTCAGTTGATAGAACCAAAGTGACTTGTGTATCGATGAACAGATTATAAAACAAGTGTGTTTAACAACGGCACAGATTCTAGGCATCTTCATTACATATAGATAGATATATATATATAACGGCAAGCACCAACAGTAGAAAATGTCACAACAACTGTCAAACACAGCATCCTCAGGATCAGGATCCCAAGGTGGTAACTTAGAAGACTTATACTTACAATCATATTCATTCACAACAGCAGCAGCCATCATTGGGTCTGTTGATAAGAAAGTGTTTGTGTTACTTAGAGATGGTCGTACAATTTTTGGTGTTTTGAGAACTTTTGATCAATTTGCAAACTTGGTGATTCATGACGGTATAGAGAGAATTTACTTGAACGAAACAAAAGAATACGCTGAATCTTCAGATCCAAATATCTATTTGATCAGAGGTGAAAACGTTGTTATGCTTGGAGAATTGGATATTGATAAGGAAGATGATCCATTGGTTGAATATAAGAAAGTCGATTTTAAAGATGCTGAAAAAATTTGGAAAAAGACTCAATCAGGTACAATTTCAAAACACTCTGGGGAACAAAAGGTTTTATTTAGAAGTGGATTTATTGGTTCTTACCTTGCCGATGAACTTTATTAATTTTTGGTGGATCCTTTTTTTTAATAATGTATGTAAATATATCTTTTTATATATAGGTAGGTGTTAAAATAATACGTTTGTACGATATACTGTGATTTTTTGGTTTTCTTTAACTATTATTATTATACAATTTTATGTTATTTTGTAGACTACTTAAATTCATTGAAACATCATCAAAAGTTATATATATATATATAAACATATATTACTCGTTACCTTCATTTCGGCATATCAAAAACAACATCTTCCTTTTCACTAAACAACTCATAATCTGGGTTTTTTCCAAATGGATAACGTTTGACATTCCCACAAATACACTTCATTTCTAAAACATCACACTTGCGAAGTTTGTTCTTTGATAAATTTGCAACTTTAGTATCGTTATTAAACCCAGGTGTTATTAACCTTGAACATTTTTTACAAATTGTTCTCTTCAAATTTGGATGCAACTTCAAGACATTTTTTTTGGAAATTAGATCAAGGTGTTTTAAATATGACCTTGAGAAAATATCAAATTTATTGGTTCGACTTCCACTAACTATAGGCGTACATTTTTCTTGGATTAGTTTGTTTGAAATTATGTTACCAGCTTGGTATAAATATGATAACCTGTGATAATGATCCTTTTTGGGCACTGCTCTTGGAACTTTCATTTGCTTCTTTTTAGGTATGTTTTCTGTAGTAGCTGGTGAAGGATTAGAACTTGAATTTTTTGTTGCTTCTGGAACATCAGAGTCCATCTTTACATCCTGTTGCATATTGTATGTCATGATATATAGTCTTTGACAAAATAAGCTGTTTATTTGGTTTGGTTTTGATCTAAAGTATTCAGGTACTAAAACAACATATCAACTACTACAAAACTGATCTTAAAGATGTTGAAATAAATTGTTTGCGCAACTGGGATCCGTAGTCCCATTTATCAGGGGGTCACAATTTGCCTTCCTTATAGACATCAAAGAAAGTTGGCCAAAAGCGATCTGTAAGTAAAGACTTATTTTAAATGCATTCTATTACAATCTGTTGGAGTTGACAATACCCATTTTATCCAATTGGCCATCATTAGAATAAACGCATAATATAAATATACACAATGAGTGGTTACGATAGTGCTTTATCAATTTTCAGGTATGTTCCACTTTTCAATTCCGTGCTATTATCTATCATATCAGGTGGTTGAGTTTGCCTTTAAATAAGTACTAACAAGAATATCTAATGATAAATTGATATAGTCCTGACGGTCATGTTTTCCAAGTTGAGTATGCTTTAGAAGCCGTCAAGAGAGGTACATGTGCGGTTGGTGTCAAAGGTAAAGAAATTGTTGTTCTTGCCTGTGAAAGAAGAACAACATTAAAATTACAAGATCCAAGAATTACTCCATCAAAGATAAATAAAGTTGACACACACGTTCAATTAGTATTTGCAGGTTTGAATGCCGATGCCAGAGTTTTAATTAATAAAGCGAGAGTGGAGGCTCAATCACACAGATTAACTCTAGAAGATTCAGTTACAATTGAATATTTGACTAAATACGTTGCAGGTGTTCAACAAAGATATACTCAAAGTGGTGGCACTAGACCATTTGGTATTTCTACTCTGATTGCCGGTTTTGATGAAAATGATAACACTCCTAAGTTATATCAAACAGAACCTTCTGGTATATATTCAGCATGGAAGGCCAATGCTATAGGTAGAAGTAGTAAGACCGTTAGAGAATTCCTTGAAAAGAATTACGATAAGGAAAATGAATTGAACGATGATGAAACTATTAAACTGTCAATTAAGGCATTGTTGGAAGTTGTTCAAACTGGTGCCAAAAATATTGAAATTTCCATTATGAAACCAAACAAAGTCATCACAACATTATCTAACGACGAAATTGAGAAGATTGTGAAGGAAATAGAGGATGAAAAAGCTGCTGAAGCGGAAAAGAAGAAACCAAAGAAGAGGGAGTAGAGTCTTATAAATAGTTAATTTTATGTCCAGCTTTTGTTTTTTTTTACTTTTCAATTCGAGTTCCATTGGTTTTATGTATCATCCTTTTATTGTTAATTATATATACAAGCTATGATATTTATATAGTTAGAATAAACATCCATCTATCGTATCTTTTAAATCTTTATAAAGTTCTAGTTTTACCTTTGACTTCAATGAAATCACCACTATCACCATCAACAGAAGGTGTTTTTATAACAAACTTTTTAGATGCAGTATAACTCAACGGGATAACTTCGATCAAACAAGTGATTTTAGTATCATTCCTACTAATACCATTTTGATCAATAATATTCTCAAACATCGATTTATCGGCGTTCTTTAAGCTTAGAACAACAGTGGCAATTTTATCAGCAGTGTTTTTGTCGTACAGTGGTCTACTTTGGACAGTTAGCAATTCTTCAAAATCATGAATGAAACCATTGACGTTTTTCTTTGTTGATTGCCAGTCATATTGAATACCGTCAATCGTACCCAGTGCTAATGTGTTAACATCTGTAATTTGGAAATAGTCGGATATTTCATCTTCATTGAACATAAAGGCATCGTGTAATCTTTGAATTTCAAAATTTGCTAAATCATTATTAATTTGGTCAAGTGGTAATTTTTGTTGTAGTAAAAGAAATCCTAAATCTGCTTGTTTTGGAACAAAAGCTAATTTAGATCCGTGCAACTCTTTCCATCTATCTTGCATCTGTTTCTTTGATCTTCTTTGAACCACTTTGTAAGTTATGAAGGAACCAATGACTATAGGAGGTAACACAATAGTTAATAATGGCAATGCAATAAAGATAAATAATGAACTGAATGCAGTGATACCAAAAATTATCTTGACTGAGTCTGGAATTCTATCCAGCAATTCGTTAAGAATTGAAGGTTTCACGATCCTGTTCTTTGGTGGTCTGTAGTACGATTGTAATAACTCCGAAGTAGAAAACAATCTTTTTGATTGCAAAAAATTGTGAGTACCGTTATTGTTGACCTTAGCATTGTTTTTAGGTGAAAGCGAGTTATATAATCCTATTGAAGGAATGATCAGTTGGTGTGGGGAGACGGCCAGTTTGGAAACCAAGCTCTGTGTTGGAGATTTATAAGCTCCATTGGCAATACTGAACCGCAAACTATTGAATTTAAACATGCTTATTGAGTGATTAATTTATCAGTTTTATATGCTTGTTACTTTGATGGTATTTCATCGTCTCGATGGCATCCACATAGTAACTTATAGACTAGATGACTTGCCTTTCTTGCCGCAAATCTTTTGGTTTCTACCAACGGTTATTTCAACCCCATTTTCCAGGCTGTGCAAAAACTTTGATTGTTCCCCCCTTTTTTTGAACTTATTTACCAGCTTTTAAGCGTAGATTATTGGTTATTATATACTATATCTATGATCTATTTTACACAATTACAAAACAACATACACTCAATCCTATTGTTTTTGTTGTTGTTCTTCGTTCTGTTTCAATTCTTCTTCAGTTTGCTGTTCTTGAGCTGGCTTGATATCCGGGACTAAGTAAGCAAACGTTAGGTATGATGTGTGAGTTTTAACTTCCGGACCAGTCTTGGAAACATCAGCCCAATTGAAGTCTGGATCACCTTCCATAACACGTCTACCTTTACCAAATGGATTGAAACCGTAGTCTTTTTCTTTTTCCTTCTGAATTTGCTTTTTTTGCTTTTTGGTTTTCTTAGCCCCCTCCTCTTCAGCATGTCTCTTTTTATCAGTTTCAGGATCAAGTGATTGCTCTTCAAGTAACTTTTGTTCTTCTTTGAGTGCTTTATTTTCTCTTGATTTTTGTGCAATTTCTCTTATTTTTTCAATACCCTCTTTTTGTCTTCTCATAACATCTCTCAATCTTTCCAAGGCATCGTCAATTTCTCTGACCATTTCCTTTCTAGATTCCCATTTTTTAGCAGAAATCTCGGTCATCTCAACATCGGTCCACCCGTTTGCTTGTAATGCTTCCACTGTTTTAACAACTTGTTCTATACATGGGGAGAAACAACAGATACCAACTCTTCTGTCTTTGGCAACAACTGAATCTAAATTAGGGATTGCTTCCCAAGGAGCAGGTAAATCCAAAAAAACTATATCAGCATCAATGTCTATTTTGGCATTTGTTTCAGGGTCAACAATTTCAAATCCATCGTTACAAACATCTCTGTTGGTTAGAACAAAGTTCGTTAAACCATGTGATTCAAATTCTTCTTTTGCTTGCACATATCTAGGTTCGTGGAACTCATAAGAGAACAGTTTACCTATATCATCAACGTTTGAAATATTTCTTGCAAATGCATGACTGAAAGAACCAGAACCAGTTCCTGCTTCAATGACTCTTGAACCAGCAACACAGTTCAATCTTTGCATAATATAACTTGAATCAGGGGTATACACGATTTGAGTACGATGTGGTAAAGAAGTCGTCCATAATTCTGGCGTTGGATGTAATAAATAAATAAATCCGTGACCTTTCGGACTGGTTATTTGAGAACCGTAAGGTAAACCAACCATTGAATCATGAGGGAAAGTTCCATATCTGGTATTCAAAGTTTCACCAAGGGTAATTTTGATTGGCTTGATGTTTTCTCTACCAATAAAGGCTAAGATCAAATCACCAACTTCGACGGTTGTTTTGTAGGATAAGAAAGGCATGATCCTGATGTTTATTTGTGGAAATTCAAATTTCTAAAGATCCAATTCGAAAGATATGTTTCAATCTATATATATAATCTAAACTATCTACACTACCTAGATAAATTCTAAGATTTTTAGAAAAAAAATTTGAAAACAGTTCTAGGAGTCGTGGACAAATCATTTAAAGGACACATTAGCCTCATATATTTGTCAGCCACAAATGTTTAGCCACGAAGTACAAATTCTGCCATTTCCATTTTGCGTGCTCAGAATCCTTCATTAGGAAAACTCCAAATAAACAAAAAAAAAAAAAAGTAAACAAGAGAGACAAACAAACAAACAAACAAAATTTTGGTGCTGTGTAAAATCAAAGTCCATTCATTCCACTCTCTAATTTGTTCCTTTGTCTTTGAATTATATATTCATAAATTGGCTTCCTACTCCAGACCCTATACAAGATCAAAATTCAGAAGATCATTTACATCATACTGAAAAGAAATATCCTTGTTTTCTTATATACCTGCTCTTTTCAATCTGCTATCCATCAGATCATTTGTTTGCCGTTCCTTAGCGCCCTTAAATTGTCAATTTTGTTTATTTATTGATCTATTATAAAGACTCATTTTTTTATGATAGACCACTTATTTTATAAGCGCCTAAATTTATTTAATAAACAACAATCGACCTATACTTTTAATTCTATCTTTATCATTATAATAACGAATCATCTTATAACAAACATATAGGATAATTACCATTCGATAATCAACGAACATACAACTGCTTTACATTGGCTAAATTTAATAATAAGTAATAATCAATTCTATTTGAATACTCAAACAAGACAGACCATAGCCAAATAACAACAGTAAACATGGCAAGAATTAATACCAGATCATCGTCCAACTTGGTCAATGATGAAAACGCAAACCCAACTTTGAGACATAAAGAAACTCAAGAAGATGCACAACAACAACAGCAGCAGCAGCAACAGCAGCTGCAACACCAACAATCGCAAAATGCTGTTCAAGGACCAAGAAGAGTACTAGGTGTCATTTCAGAAGCTAAGTTGAACACAAGAATAACAACTACTTCTCATATAAATGATACTAGAAGACATAGAATTCCAGTGTTAAATGATAACGATAATCCTGAACTACAAAGCCATCAGGAACAAATCTCCAGTCAAAAACAAGTCACCGAAGTGCATGAAGAAGAAGAGGAAGAAGAAGAGGAAGAAGAAGAGGAAGAGGAATATTACGAAGAAGGTGATACTACAACGGCTCCTTTTGAGTTTGAACCAATGTCACCAATCATGAATGAAACAGTGGCGAACCAAATTGATATTGCTTATAGAAAATACTCCGCAAACTGTTTAGATCCAGATGATGAAGATACGTTTGATGTTTCCATGGTGGCAGAATATGGTAATCAAATATTCAACTATTTACATGTTTTAGAACACAAATTTGCACCTGAATCAAAGTATATTGAGTTAGTTCAAAATGAATTAACATGGGATCATAGATCAACGTTGATGAACTGGCTAGTTCAACTTCATGCAAGATTCAATTTGTTACCAGAAACACTATTTTTAACTGTTAACATTATTGATAGATTTTTATCTTTGAAGGCAATTTCATTATCAAGATTTCAACTATGTGGTGCAGTGGCGATGCTTATTGCATCAAAATACGAGGAAATCAATATTCCAACTGTTTCACAAATGACCTATATGGTTGGTGAACAATTTACAGTTCAAGAGTTCTTACGCGCCGAGAAGTTTATGATTGAAGTTCTAAAGTTTGAATTTGGTTGGCCAGGTCCAATGTCATTTTTAAGACGTGGCTCAAAAGCTGATGATTATGATAATGAAATTAGAACTTTAGCTAAGTACTTCTTAGAAGTTGCAATTATGGATCCAAGATTTGTTTCCTCACCTCCAAGTTGGATTGCAGCAGGTTCGCAATTTTTAGCCCGTAGAATGTTGGGACGCGGGGATTGGACTGATGCCCATGTTTATTATACTGGATACACTAGCATACAATTGGAACCAATGGCACAAATTTTTGAGGAATGCTGTTTGAATGCAAGAACTCACCATCAGGCTGTCTCTGAAAAGTATAGTGAAAGAAAATACAAGAAATCAGCTATATATGTTCACGATTATTTACAAACATTATATGGAGAGGACAACTGATTCTTATAGGTTGTCTACTAAAAGATAGAGGATTCCTTTACAGTTATATTATTATCTGATAGTATCAGCGTTGGTTGTTTGTGTTTTATTTATTTTATTAGAGTGGTTAGACATTTTGTTTATTTATGGGTTATGTTCATTTGTTTATTTCTTTGAAGTTGTCTGTCTGTTTGTTTGTTTATCCCTTTTCTTTCCGTTTCCGTTGATTATTATTATCATTATTATTATCATTATTATTATCATTATTATTATTATTATTATGTGGAGTTTATCAACTTCGAATTTCGCTGAATAGTTTTGACTATTTTTTAGTATATACTATATAGATTCATATATTATATACTATTCAAACACGCTTCATATTATTGGAATCATGTCTCTTGCATTATTTATACAGTTTACAAATAAATCTCAATGTACCGAAATGATAGCCGGAAATCAGAAAATTAAAACCCCCAAAAGTATCACGTGACAACATAGAGGGTTTATAATTTATTACCAAAGCCCTCAAACACTCTCAACGACTCGCACGCAGTCCCACAGAAAAGCACAGCCCTTCGTTTTTACTGACACATAAACCAAACTATTAAACCGAAATGGCAGATAAGTTCACCAAACCTCGAAAATTTTCACTTTTTGTCTTCTGCGAATTATGGAACGGTTGGGTACGATTGTACCAGTCTCCTTTTACTGTTTTGCAGGAGGTTCCCAAAGAGTGAAATAGTTTAGTTTAACTGGGTCATAATAGAAAGCTTTAACTAAGTGTATATTAGTAAATTTATTACGATAGAATTCAGATCAATAGAATCATATACATAATTAATTAAAAATGTCAGGTTCAGGTGCTTCAGGTAACAAATTCAGAATGTCAGTAAGTAGACTTTGCAAAATTTCACAGAATCATAGACACATATATCTAAATTT
Organism: Ogataea salicorniae; assembly: GCA_030557545.1. Taxonomy (NCBI): domain Eukaryota; kingdom Fungi; phylum Ascomycota; class Pichiomycetes; order Pichiales; family Pichiaceae; genus Ogataea; species Ogataea salicorniae. Next base: position 95,952 of record JAKTPI010000040.1, read on the forward strand.
ATTATGAGTTGAATGAGTTGATGAAACAACAAGAGATTAATATGAAATTTCAAACAGCATGGAAACATTTGATGATAGAAAGTACATCTGGGGATGATTGAACGAATGAACATGCAAGAATACACTAGTACCAAATCTTTTATCAGACAAATAAATTACTTATATGAAGTATAATAATTCTATAATACACCACGATCACAGACAAAATGATTACTTATCAAATATTATATAAGAGCAACAGTTCTGGAGGAGAACAACAAACAAGATGATGTATTGTTCTAATAACCAATTATTGAACAAAATATGAAAAAATTATAATATATCACACTCGTAAAGTTTTTCTTTCTATCTGGTTTTCTCTATCTGTTTTTACAAAGCAACATGAAAGTCAAAGAAAGACACAATTTTGTCACGTACAACGTTTTCATTTCAGTACGATTATATTTTAATAATAAGATTAGACGATATTAAGAAACGAAATTGTGGATAGACAAGCAGGCATGAAACTATGAATATGATTATGATTTTAATACTACTGTGTGAATCAAAAGTTGATTATTATTTAAATTTATGGTGGAACAACTTCTGACCATTTAAACGAGTAATTACCATTCTAATCATGTTCACAATGCTCCAATATCAATATTCAATAGAACTTTCAAAGAGGACAAGACAATCAGACAGATGGAATGAAAATTTCTCAGAGCATCACAGGAAAACACAAAGACACAAGTTTTATATTCATCACATTTGATTTACATCCGTTCAACAACTTCAACTCATGTATAGACCTTAGTTTGAAAAGAACCACAAAGAAACACACATATACTAACATATCTCACCACCCTTTGATTATTATAGTTAGCATTACCAGTTGGTGCTGTCATGAACTGTTGTGACAACTCCGGTGCTAGAAACTTATACGTTATGGCCGTCAAGGGTACTGGTGCTAGATTAAGTAGATTACCCGCCGCTGCTGTTGGTGATATGGTTATTGCTACCGTTAAGAAGGGTAAGCCAGAATTAAGAAAGAAGGTTATGCCAGCTATCGTTGTTAGACAATCCAAGGCTTGGAGAAGAAAGGACGGTGTTTTCTTATACTTTGAAGACAATGCTGGTGTTATCGTTAACCCAAAGGGTGAAATGAAGGGTTCTGCTATTACTGGTCCAGTCGGTAAGGAATGTGCTGATTTATGGCCAAGAATTGCTTCTAACTCTGGTGTTGTTGTTTAAATTAAATTACCACAATTTAAATAAATATTAAATATCAATCTCAAAATTATTATATTAATTATTTTCTCTTTTTTTTTAAAGTGTTAAAAATAACAACCAGTTTTTTTTGATTTTTTTTTACCTGGTTAGTAATCCCTGTAGTAGCTTTTTATTTTGTGTCAACTTTTTTTTAAGTTGATTTTTTTTCGAAAGGAGAGCCATGGAAATATCATTATTAAAAAGAGTTTACTATAATATAAAATAATTATTAAAAAAAAAAAACTAAATAAACTAACCAGCTAGAACAGATACTACACAAAATTAAACACACACACAGAACAAGGAATGAACAAAACTTGTCGTATTTGTTAAAATGAATAAAATAAAATAAAAAACCAAACTTTTTATTTGTTTTTATCACCTTCATTTTCAGAATCATGTGCAAAATCAAAAACTTGATCAGGTATTATAGTGTCATCTGCAGCAGCCTCAACGGAATCCTTACCGCTGTTAACCACATCACCTTCATGTATGACTGGAGTTGAGTCAAATCGTAGACTTTTTCTTTTTTTGGTTGTAAAAGACCCCAGTGCTGACTTGTTGTTTAAACCGTCACTCAATTCAATACCAGAGGTTATTTTCCCACTGGCTGTAATGTTTTGAACGTCGTTTAAGCTTGATTTAACTACAGGAGTAGGAACAACCGGTATTGATGGTGAGACTGGTGAAGATGGAAGTGATTGCTGCGTTTGTTGTTGTTGTTGTTGTTGTTGTTGCTGTTGTTGTTGTTGCTGTTGTTGTTGTTGCTGTTGTTGTTGTTGTTGCTGTTGTTGTTGTTGCTGTTGTTGTTGTTGTTGCTGTTGTTGTTGTTGTTGTTGTTGTTGCTGCTGCTGATCGGCAGCATCACTGCTATTCACAGAAATCAATTCAGCTGTTCTAATCCATCTTCTCTTTCTTGTATATTTACTGAATGAATCTTCAGTTGATGGGTTTTTCCAAGTATTATCGTAAAAAATGAACCCGTCATCAGGTTTTGGATCAGCGGTTGATTTTGATTTTGATGAAGGTAATTGTAATGCACCATCGTTAGTTAAATCTAATCTCCAAGTTTTATCGATCCACCTCCAATACATTCTTGAATCATCGTTACTTAATTGAGGTAATTCAAAGTTCTCTGGTGATTCAGCTTCGTTCAGGAATTCATCCGTCCATGGAGTTCTTTCGTATGATAATAAATTAGGGGTCCAACCAACACCTAACCAACGACGTTGATTTTCGTATAACACATAAGTGAATCTAACTGGACCCAAATTCTTCAAACCGGCTTTGTTCGTCACTTCTGTTAATTTTTTATTTGTTTCATTCATTGCTATTTTGAACAATGAATTCTTGTTTGAATGTTGTGATTCGAAATCCAGGCCAGTTATATAGAAGCAGATCAGTCTGCAAGTTTTGGATCTCCAAAATAATTTTCTAGCCACTCTTGACCATGTTGAATGATAAGTTAAACAAAACAGAAACAAAAAAAGCATTAGTGTTCTTGGTGGTAAGATGAAGTATGTTAACAATATATAACCTGGTGATAAGAAAATTGTGGTGAATAGAAGTCTTTTCAAGTCATTTGATGTTAAGTTTAAGGAAGATATTGATGATAATAACATATCGGATCTTATACTGACAATTGTCAAACAATGAATAACATCATCTAAAGTAGGATGCAATTCTTGCTCTTTTTCCAAATTTGAATGAATGATACTGAACAATGTAATCAATCCAACTATAACTAAATGACCTAGATAAATTATAATGTTTTCAAAATAAAGTATAAAAATACTGGTTGTGGAGACTAACAACAATGAAATATAAGTATCTTCAGTCCAGGTCAATATTCCCAACAATTTATTAACTATGATCAAATATGGATAAACTCTTAATAAACTTTTACTAACTGTTGGAGGCGTTGAAGATAACAAAGGTGAGGAAATCGGTTGCTTTGCAGGTATGATTCTAGAGCTGTCTGTAAAACTAGCCCTCAGTTGATCACTTTCGTTCACCTTAACTCCACCAACTGCAGTTATTGTATTCAAATTGGATGCCGTTGATTGCGATTGATCCGTTGATATAGAAGGTGGGGTTAGCAATGTTGATGATGGTTGAGTTGCCATTGGGGCACCGGTTCGTCCTGTTGATGAATTGCTATCAGCCATTGCAATAACTTTTGTAAGCAATTATATTTAACCTATACTATAGGTAACTTATATTATATGAATAAAACTATGTTGCTATAATATCTTGATATAGGATATTTCAAGAAGGAAAATATACAGATCAAACCACTTCATATATAAACCGATGAGATGTTCGTTTACATGAATCTGATTAACAAACACAACACAAATTCAAAAAAAAAAACATTAGAATTGCGAAGTTGGGTATATATCACGTGACGACATACACATGCCTACTCTTTTTTCTAGTGTTTTAAAGTTGTTTATCCTTATTTGATAAAGTAGTAAGTAGGGGATTTACAAACAACGATTAAATTATATAAATATTTATTCCGATATATGATTCTACTAAACTTGTGCAACATCTTCCATTTCGATATCATCATCATCGTCATCATCAAATTCATCACCATTATTATCATCATAGTTTTTGTTGTTTTCGTCACCTTCACCATCCAAACCTCTCTGTTCTTTTCTTTCAACTTCTCTACTCTTTTTATATTCATCTTTCAATCTATACTTCAAAGCATAAGTACCCTTTCTTTCCATAACAGCAATAGATTCTAAAGAATCTTTCAAATAAGCTTCAGGTTGATTAGTCTTTTCTTTGATACCTTTCATCGTCCAATATTCGTATTCATTAAACATACTGAATAATAGTTTCATTAAATCATCCTTCTCCATCCTAGAAGCTCTACCTTCAGCCTTTGCAGCTTCTCTCTTGGCTGCCAATTCACGTGATAATGTAATAGTGGCACCTGTATGTATATTTGGACCTGCTCTACCTTGCATAATACCAGCAGATTCATCTCTCATATAATTAATTGTTTTCTTTTTGGTCATTAATCTTAATTTTCTTTTTTGTTCTAATAATTTTAGGGAATTATTTGATGCCAATTTAGTTGGTATAATTTGACATTCATGAACAATCTTACCGATTAATGAAGTTTTCTTAGGAATGGTTTTAGCAAAAGGTATAAATTTCTTAAATTTACCCTTTTGTTTCCTGGTTCTAGTAGTACCCATACCTGATTCAGGACGTTGCCTTTCAACAAATTTGGTTCTTCTTGTCCATTTAGCAGCATGGTTTTGTGCATCTTTATTTAAAGTTCTTAATTTTGGTTGATCAGGCATTTGTGTAACTTCTGTTCTATACATTAATCTATGTTTAAAATGATCCAATTCGGTTTCACTGAAAATATATTCATTTTCAACAACTTGTTTGATCATTTTTAGTTCGTATTCTTTATCAATTCTTTTATGTTCTTCAATATTATTCAATTCCAATAGAATTTTGGCAGGTGTTATATCTTTCTGAATTTTAATGTTACCTAATTGTTTACCATCCAAGAATTCATCATCTTTCCAAATTTCCGATAAACCAGGAGGTAACTTGACTAACCAAATTTGATTGTTTGCATTTGCCAAATTTAGATTCAACGATTCGCCAGCTTGTTCCAATTCTTCTTCATCCACTTCCTCAATACCTTGTGGAATTGGTAAATCGTCTTCATCATAAGCAACACCGTTTGAAATGGATAATTGCTCTAATTGTTCATCTTTCTCAACACCATTTAAAGCTGATTCGTTATTTGGTGCATTGTTATTTGTGTTATTAATGTTATTGTTGTCATTTGTTGCTGATGCTGTTGAGTTGATTGGTTGCTCCGTGCTCTCTTGTTTAATAGCGTTCGAACTCATATTATTGTACAATTGGTTTTATATGATGTATGCTTTCCTCGTTGCTTAATATATGATTAATTAGGAATAGAGTGTGTCTATTCGATATATATATATATAATAAACTAATGGATGACAATATAACATTCTTTTATCTCTGTGCTTTAAGTTGTACTAACTAAATCGATCGATCGATCTCGAAGTTTTTAACGGGATGAGTTGGTGACTGGAGCGTCATAAGATTCTTGTGAGGATGAAGATGACATAATCGGATTTTTCTTAATCAATTTTTAATAAGAAGTATAGTGTTATTTATAGTTTTTTTCTATATGAGATAGATATATAATCTTCTGTTCCTTTAGAACTCTACAAAAATATAAGGTTAAGATAAAAAGATAACTATAGAATTTGACCCAAATTTATACACCTGTTTCTCTGAATGTGTTGGGTAAATTGTAATGAATTTTACACCGAAAATATCATTTTCACATGATTTATAATCACGGAAAGTACTTATTCATAAATCCGATTGGATAGAACAATCATTACTCATATCGTACCATAGTAATTGAAATTACTCAACAAAATTAGTACTTGCATATCATAGTATTTCATACTATAAAGGAAGTAGGGTAATTGAATGGTTAAACTTCAGTAACTTAAATGGTCGTGTAAATATAATCTAATTATCAGAAATATGTTAGATCCGACAGTTTTTTAAGTGCCTGACGTAATCAGACAAAGAGGTGCGGCGTCATTTTATCATTCTTTTAGAGATATTTATTTATTCATATATTCAACTCAAAGAGAGTTTTATTAGTCATTTGATTAATTGAATGTTTAGGTTAAAGTATACAACACAAGCCATGGATTTCTCAGCCATATTGAAAGGAGAGATAGAAAAGAAGAAAAATATTATTGAATCTTCCCGAAAATCAAACTCAAAGTACATCAAAACGTCAGATCTGTTGGATCATGAATTCGAACACAAGAGTAAAGAAAAAAATGAAATTGATTCCAACAGATTAGAAAAAAGCATTAATAAAAGAAAATTTAGAGAGTTAGAAAGAAAATTCGAGAATGGAGACGAAGATGAAGAAGGAGAAGAAGAAGAGGAGGAATCATTAAAGAAACAAAAGTTGAATGATGAAGAAGAATCCAAAATCAAGGAAGTTCAAAAGAAGTTGAGAGAATTAGGTAGACCAGTCAGACTATATGGTGAAAATGACGATGGAATAGTTAGTAGATACGAAATGGAAGTATTAAAATTGAAAGAAGGCGAATCTACAGAAGCGAAGGTTGACAATGAACCAGAGACAAAAGGTGACAATGAACAAGTTGAACCAGTAATTGAAGAACCAGTTAAGGAGGAAACAGCTCCAGAAAAACTGCAGAACGATGGATCAACAGAGAAAGAAAAACCCACTGATGAATCACCAATAGTAGATGAACCTAGTTATATAATTGACAAAAATGACGTTGCAAACAATTTACCTAAACTACATGGACAGTGCAGAGATTATATTAAGTTCTTGTTAAGTTTATGGGATAGCCAAGGAGACAAATTAGCAGAACAAGAGAAACTGCTCTTGATTGAAACCAAAAGATGGCTATTACCACTATTGGTTGATTTGAAAAGAAGTCAGTTGAACGATAAGCTATTGATTTCGCTAAGTACAATCTTGATCAATTTACAAAATAATGAATTCAATTTATCGAATGAAAACTATATTAAATTGAGTATTGGTAACATTGCATGGCCAATTGGTGTTGTTAACGTTGGTATTCATAGTAGAAGTGCACATTCGAAACTTGAAGGTGGAGGAGAGAATGAAATCAGCAATATTATGAAGGATGAAAAGACAAGAAGATGGATTTTGGCATTAAAGAGACTCATTACATTTCGTGAGAGTTACCATAGTTTGAGTGATTAAGGCGTATCATTTGATAGTTTTGTTGTATCTTCTTCTCTTTTATATATTTAGTACAATGTAAATAATAAATTATGATATATAAGAGACAAGTAGAGAGATAGCAGGTTTGGAAAGAAGCACACACACACATAGCTATTTTGGTGTATATGAATCTATATATCCATTATGTGGTTGTAGACCATGTCATCATCATCAATCAAATCAAATCTGAAAACACACCAGTATATCATATTGGAATTGATGAAAAATTGATTATTTACCAATTTGGAAACAATTCACAAGTCAAAAAAAAAAAAAACACCAACTAAAAGGTTATTTGCTAGCAAACATTGCACTTCAAAACAAATAGTAATATTTTATGTTGTTCTAGGTAGTGTATTATAATCTTTCATGATCTGTATATACGTGAAAATAGAAAAACGCCAACCCCCAGATCAGATCACCAAATCAAATAAAGCACTCAAAAAGTCCGCGTCAAGCAAGTCCAAGTGGTACCCTACTGGTTGTGAAATTCCATATATTTTACTAAAAAAAAGGAGGGGGATAGACGCTTGAATGAGACACGGTGCTTTGCCAGTTTTGAATATATATTACTAGTTTCATTGGGTTGTCTCGGGAATTAAATGATGACTGACAGTTTTAATGTTTGGCGGTTTAAAGTCAAAACGAGTTTATTTATGAATTTGTTAGAAGTAAAACAACAATTACCTTGTTTAGAGAAATATATAATATAAATAGGCAGATATCTATCTCCATCTAAATACAGACAAACCGAATCCAGGTCGATGTGTTCTATATACATATTATATATATATCCATGAAAAAAATAAAAAATATAAACAGCCGGATAAACTAGAATAGAACAAATGATATTACAATATCATCATATCATCATTTCATATTCATTCACAACCCTTATGAAAATAGAATGAATAGAAATAACATTGTTTCAAGGAGCAGGTGATGCTTTATTGTTCTGAAATTTGACAGTTGTTTAAATGAGCAGATTCGATCTGATCTCATCTCGGCTACCAGAAAGAAACGAACATATATACATCCATTCTCTAATTCTCTCTCTCCTTTAAAGCTATTATCAACACCACACCATATCTATCCATATATATTGTGTTGTTTGTTATGAGGGTGTTATAATGCTTGAATTCATGAATACTTATTTATTCCACAGGTGCCCGTAATCACATGTGTGTTTTAACACATCCCCTTTAGCAAAAAAAAGGCACACCTTTTTATTTCGTGTGTTCATTCCGAGTGGCAAAGCCCCACAAACAAGTAAATAAAAAAACCAGCAGCAGCCACAAACCGAACAACAACATAAAAAAAATGCTCGCTTTTCTTCCCTCTAATTACCGCTGACGTAATTTACGCCCGCTGACCACCGCGCGCTGACATAATAAAACCACTCCATGTTTGTTAGCACGCGGTGTAAACGGACATAGTCAACTAAAAGCTTCCAATTTCTCACACTTCGCCTTCTGATATTCTTCCCTCCTCCTCCCCCCCAAATTTCTATAAATAAAACACATTTTCCTCTTGACTTTTTATGAAACTCTTGATGATACAACATTTAATTTTTTTTTCCCCCTTATTCCCTTTTCATTCATAGTTATATCTATATAATCATCCCATACTCATTCCTAAACAAATACCCCCTACTATTATTCCCCCTTACCCATCCATACCTCGTCATTATATATTAAAAAAAATGTCCGAATTACAATTACAATCCCAATCACATTCCAACGAGGATCAACTTATCAATACCGCTTCTTCGGATACTTTCGGCACTTTGCCTCCAAGAAAACGTGCAAAGACTGACGAAGAAAAAGAACAAAGAAGAATTGAAAGAATCCTAAGAAATAGAAGAGCTGCTCATGCTTCAAGAGAAAAAAAGAGAAGACATGTTGAACATTTAGAAACTTATGTTGATAACTTGGAAAGTTCAATCAAGACTTTTGAATTGAATGAAATTTCTTATCAAACAATTCAAAAACAGTTGATCTCTAAGTTGTCTGAAAATAATATCGATTACAGTGATATTGATTTATCATTGCTCAAAAATGTTGAAAAAGTTGAAAGACCAAAAGATTTGGATCTAACGGCTCCAGCTACTACTATTACCACTTCTACCAACAGTACTCCTAATAAAAAGCAAAACCTTTCTAAGGTTGCCGAGACAAAGAAATGTAACAAGACTAAGGTTAATGAAATTCCATCTCCAAGTTTCGAAGAAGACTTATCATCTGAAGATGACGATATCGAAGAAGAAGGGGAAGCTGATCAACAAGAAAATCAGATCAAAGTTAGAATTGATCATGGTATAAAATTATCAGTTCCTGAAGAGTCCAGTTCCAAAAAGAGAAAGGCAGAAGATGAGTATCTATCTCCTCCAAACTCAACCTCTCCATCAAAGTTAAGATTAAACGATGAACACCTTTTCATCGACCAAGAGTACAGTAACTTGTTTGACGATGATTTGCTATTGACTAATACAGACTCATTAGAATTATTCAAACAAGATGACTCTTCTCTTTTAACTTCTTATATCAAACAAGAAGAAGACACAAATATCTTCAAACAACAAGATATAATCCCAACCACTGAAGTTAAATCAAATATTACTGATAACAATCGACTACATAACGTTAGCAATGGTTTTAACTCAAATACAGATGAAGATCTCTGTTCATTTAATGTTGTGCATCATCCAGCAGTGATGATTGTATAATGCATTTATATTAAAGAAATGGTTTTTTTATGATTAAGAAATTGAATCAAACGTACGATATGAAAGACAGACAAAAATAATTGAAAAGAAAAACAGGTTTCTTTTGGGGTATTTGTTTGCTTGTTTTTTTTTTCATTCTCTTAATTTTCTGTGTTACTTTTGTGTCTTACATTACTTTTCTTGATTGTTAAACCATTTCTTTAATGTATTTATGGTCCGCAGCACCATTATCTACAGAGATCAATAACTCATTTGACTTTGCTGACTTTTTATCTTAAGTTAACGTTATGTTATTGTTGATTATTATTTATTATTAATTGATTTATTTATTTTATTTTTGGGTTTTTTTTGTCGTTTATTACAGTGGGTGGTTTCAAAAAGGTATTCATTAAGAAAACAATCTCGTGATTTGATTTCTTTTTTGTTGTTGTTGTGAATAGTATGATACTTTTAGATTTTAAGAAAGGCCGAATTCTAGATTCTAGTTTGTTGAAGGGAGGAAAATGATGCTTATTAGCATGCTATAAAAGTGTTTGTTTGTACAGACTCAAAGTCTCGTTCTTTTGTTTTGAATTTCATCGACGCGAAATAATGTGGCGCAATTTCTGTATCATCAGATTTTTGCGACTGGTTTCAGCGCTATGAAGACCAAATCATTTAAAGGATTGTTATTGTTGTGTTGTGTACCTATTTCACTTTATGGTAAATGCTAAAATTCAAATATGATCCTCTTTAACCCTCTTTTTAAAATAGTTTGGCTCCTTTTTTCTTCAAGATTTTTTCAGTATTTTTGTTTACAATTATTAGAAAAAAAAGTTGGAAATCATTGATTGATAGGTTTTCTTAGTTTATAATCTGTCTGGCATTTATGTTCTCAGTCTAGTATTTGTTGTTTTGTTATGTGTTTTTTTATATAGCTTTCTGTGTATATGTGATAGTTTTATTATTTAATAAATGAAATTGATTTTTGCTGTTTGAATCCATTGTTATAAAGCGTAACTCTTCTAGTAAAGGCATCAACATTCGTCTAACGTTTTGTTTTATTTTACGAGGTGGGGGAGACACTTTGGTAAAGTTTATTGAAAAAACTTTATATTTTATTTTGGTACTACATTAATTATAAACGTTATTTAAAAAGAGTAAAAAAAAAAAAAACACATACAAATACAAAAAGGTAACAAAAAAGTGTACATAAAATATTTATGTTACTTTTTTCTTTTATTTCCTTTTTGAGATCAATCGTATCTTTATTGAAATTTTTGATTTTTTTTTTAATTATCTTTATTGAATATTATCAACAATTAATTTAGATTTCAGTAACTTTTAAAGTTGGTGGTAAAGATTGGATCAATTTCTTGGCCTTTGAAGCATCGTTAATGATTAAAGTGTATAAGTACTTTGAACCTCTAACCTTGAACTTGGTTTGCTTGAACTTCTTACCAACGCCGTTGATTTTGTTGTTGGTCTTGATGGTGGCAACCTTGACATCGGATCTTCTTGCTAATTCAACGAATTGCTTAATATCGGTAATTTCTCTCTACATTAAAATTATGTTTTTAAAAGATTAGAACAATAGTGATGTTAGTATTTTAATTTTCTCGTTTTGTTTTTTGCAAGTGGATTTCATTGAGAGGGAAAAGGGTTAAAAGGGTTCATGTATTTATGATGAGGGAAAAAATAGATCTTGTAGTTTACTGTTCCAAGGTTGATTTTCAGTTGTTGGGTTTAATATACAAGGTTCTTATTGTGTTTGATCAGAGGTACAGTTCGGTACATGTATAATAATTGAATGATGTAAGTTGAATAATTGTTGATTCATCCTTATGTGGAACGTGAAAACCATGTTGTTTGTAGGATTCAAATACTACTTTGAGAGATTCGTTGATTCATCATCTTTTTTTTGAAAATGATACATGGAAACTTGTAAATCTATAATCAATAACAAGCCTTGATTACTAGAAGGGTTGTCAATGGAGGTATTGAAATCTTTTTTTGTAATTTAAAAAAAGTATAGCTTGATTTTTGAATATCTATCCATCTGTTGAAGGGAGTTCAAACAAAGTCGAAGATGTTACATTCTGTATTGATATAATCTATAACATAATAAATAACTAAACTGCTTTATCGATATGATTTTGTTGTTTGTTGGAAGTCCTATGTAAATGGTTTTCCTATTATGATAATTCTCTATTTCTTTCCTTCATCAGATATACATTGACATAATAATCCATCTTTCCCTTTCTTTCAATGAAACTTGTCGATTATGAGTTGTACATACAGCCATTTTGTATGATATGTTATATATTGATACTTAGATAGTTCTTCTAAAATAGCTCTTCTGATCCAAACGTATATAGTCATTATCAATGAATACTGTTTTTTTACTAATATAAAACGAATAACCATACTAACTAACCGTTACAGCTCCACCGTACAATCACACACCTCTGTTGATTAACCACCCCACAGCCCACCACCCCCCCCCCCTCCCACCCC